>JAZHYW010052210.1:0-130399 GCA_037355805.1 Ixodes ricinus
CCAAGACGCGACGAAGCGACGCGACAGAGAGAGCGGCCGCAACCACGGTCGAGCGGGTCACGCGACCGGAGCCCATCGAGGGCCGGCAAGACATCGCGAAGCATCTCCGTAAATATGCGTATCAACGTAGTCCCCGACTGCTGACGACGGATACGACCACCCACGCGTCGGGAGGGCGGCCCCAAAATGGCGCGAGCGCATTGTCCTCGTCGGAGACGAGAAGCGTCGTAAGGAACTCGGAAACATTGGACGCGGAAACGACGACGGAACGCATTGAGTTGCGGGGCACGGGGGAAAAGACGCCCGGCGTCTCGAAGGAGGCGAGCGGCCGGCAGCGCGAAAGGCGAGACTCCGAACGAGACTCCAGAAAGTGCTGCGGCAACAGGACGTCCCTTTCGAGTCGCCCACGACAAGCTGAAGAAGTTTGCAGCCACAAAGAGGTTAGACGACTCGTTTGCTTCGAAGGAAAGCAGCTCTTTGGCAATCAACTCTGCATCCCGTGCGGTTGAATCGAGCAACAACGTTGAGGAGCCACCTGCGCAGGAACTGGGAGCAAACGGCCAAGCTCCGCTACAACAAAACGAAAACTCTTGGTTTTGGTGACGACGACGAACTCGGCTTGGACGACGCTGACTGGAGGTTCGATCAGTCTCCGAGGGACAAGAAAAAAGAAATGAGCGTTCGTGTTGGTGTTCTCAAAGCTCGGGAACCAAAAAGCGACAGTTTCGTGACAAGCTCCATCGTGGTGGCACCAGTTTATTGTAATATAATAAGTTGTTGGGCGAGATTTTAGTTGTTTTGTCTGGAATATTTGGAAGGATCTCGGCTTGCCTTCTTAGTTCTACAGTTGAACAAAGTGTGAGCTTGTGCTAGATGGTGCACAGTGGACGAATGTAAAAACGGCGCTTACTCTGACGAAGGCGGCAGCTTCTGCCCTTGACTTTGCGCACCGTTTTCATGCATTTCATCTTAGTTGGGCTCTTATATGTGTAGCAATAAATACGAAAGGTAACGCTAAATTATTTTCATGCTTTCAACAAAAGGACGTGTATGGGACGTAGAACATGCATTGTTTGGAACTTCCGTCACTCTTATGTCACATTACGCAAAAATCTGAACGTTGTTTCGTGGTTCCTTTTAATGTATTGCATCTCTTTTCCAAGTAGCTGGTTGGATATTCACCGTGAAGTCTTGCGATAATCTGCGAGAAAAATTGCCAGATGTTTTTTGGTGTGTATTTATTTTACAAGCATTGGTGTGTTTTGTTGAATTGTCTTGTGCAGATGGTAAAGACAGTGATTATTGGCTTCCCTTTCCCCCTTCCTTGTTCAGACCATATATAAATGGATTCTGTGGCAATAAAATTTCAGCAGTGTTTTTTTATTTCTTTACACATACTGTCTTCTGTCCTTCTTCCTGTTGTTTTTCTGTCGCCACTGCAGTCTCGGGTAACTCTACAATTATGACCTTACACCAGCTCACTTGTGCCCTCATGTTTTGTTTGATTATTGGTTATTGGGCGGGAGGAGGAAATTGCAAATGGACATGAATATTCGAGATGGGAAAGGGTTCACATTTTACCAACATCTTTTTTATGCACTCTTCACCTCGGGCATCTATTTTTAACACTCGACTATATTGGGGTTTTGTGCTTTTTGGGGGCTCACTTTTTTCTAAAATTGGGGGTGTTTTTTGGGTTGGTTTTTTCACACAGATTCAGTGTTCTTCAGTGTCTATTTTCAGCGTCAGACAAAACATTAAGGTTTATGTTGAACGAAAGAAGACGCAAGCATGGGACTCTCAAACCTCCTGGGAACATATGCGTGGTCCGAATGCGTACAGTAATCCCTCGTTAATTTGGAACTCTGCTATCTCGGAAATATTGGTTAAGTTGAAAGATTTTCGATGCAATAAACTCCCACAGGCACAATTCTCACAGGCAAATCAATGGTTTTTAGGGGGACCTCCAATATCTCAAAATCTTGTCAACAAAGATTACAAATAAAACTTTCAACCTTTCCACTTTGGTGAGAGAAGGAAGGGCAGTGGAGCTGTAGCTTCTGTTCTCGGCGATGACTTTCCAGGAGAGCGATCTGCTCTTCTTTCGCTAGGGAATCTGAAGTGCTCGACGCAGTGTAACTTTAGGCGATAGCGGCCTCGCGACGGTTACGAAACCATTCGTGCTGCCGCGCACTTTGCCACTCATTCCGTTTCCTCTCTTCTTCCTCCGAAGAAATGTTGCCACGATCTATGAGTGATGGCGGCAAGCGGACAACCCGGCAAACACATTACTCTGGACAGCTACCGCCATCTATGAGCGACGGCAGCAACCGGAGTTTTGTGTCGACATTCCCTTTGCGGGGGACACGATCCTGGGGAAACTAGCCCTTAACAGCTCTGCTGTAGAAAAAGAAATGGCAGGGCACAGCAAACAATGAACACATGGCCCAATGATTGACGAAAAAACAGCAACCCCCCCCCCCCCTCCCAAAAAAAAGAAAAGTTCTGCATCATTGCACGTGCGACAATGCGAAAAAAAACACAAGTCCTTTGCATGCGTAAAAAGGGTGTTGAATAGCTTGCTTTTGGACAATCGAGGCAACCTTGCCTTGATTGTTGTATATTTACTTGTAAATCTGAAGAGTCTAAACCATCTAACAAAATTGTAAAATGCTTTATCTCAACTCGAGTGCCTTGCTGTGATTCATTTTTCAACCACTTTTTAAATTTTACTTGTCTGTGCATTTTTCACAAAATTTAGCGGGAAAAGTGACGTCGCGTGTTTTCTGCACCTTGAGGAAATTGACGGCACTATGACCTATACTGCCAACTCAGTTTTCCCGCTAAATTGAATGGAAAAATTCACGTCTTGTGACCTAGACACCAATCCAGTTTCCCCGCTAATTTTAGCAGGGAAAATCAATGTCACTTGGCCTTACAACCATTCGGTTTCCCCGCTAAATTTAGCGGAAAAATATATGTCATCTGGCACACCAATTTCCTCGCCCCATCCCTCTCCTTCCTTCCCTCTCCTCTTTTCTCCTCGTCCCTCCCCCTCCTAGATAACCCTAAGTCAAGTTGCTCCAGCATTTGATGCACTATGGGTAGTAGTCGCTGGCGGCCACAGCTGTTTGTGCGAATGCCGAGCGCGTGCTGATGGCAAGCTTTCAGTTCTTTTTGCAACGTGCATTCCGCACCATCAAGGTTGCCGGTCTTTGCAGCCTATTAATGTGAGCTCATTCTGAGCATGTGCTCTAAACAGCGCCCTCAAATATGGCGTCCTTCACCCCCTAAGAACTAAAAATAAAGGTCGTCGCCAATTTTTTTTCTTAATCCTGATTGTTAGAGGGTGATGAAAGTGCTGTGTTATTGGCGTCAAATTGCGCTGTAAACGTGTCTGCTACCTCTTATGCAAAAATGCCACATTTTATCAAAATTGCACGACACCTGCGCCAAGTTAGGCTTAACCGAAGCAGAAAAAATTAATATCGATTGACATATATAGGGTGTCCCAAGTCACCAGGCTCGATCTAAAATGGACTAAAAATTGACGCCTGCACGTAACAATCTAAACTTTTCGTCAAAAGTGTATTTCACAGGTCGGTTTTTTCTTGTAAAATTGCAAAGCATAGCTCCCTTTCTGTAAGAAATAGGGCCAAGAAACTTGCCAGGGTCTACGTCATGCGGCGACGCAGACGGCTAACTCGAGTAGCAGTGCGGGTTTGGCGCTCATATTGAGAGATGGCACTACCTTCTTAACGAGACTTCTCGCAACCACCTTGATTTATTGAAATGAACATAATCTTGTAATGTACCTTTGGTTAAAAAAATAAATATGGACAATAAAAGCAAAACTTAAAGAAAAATGTGTTTGCATAGCGACGGCGCCTTTGCTGTCAACGAATTTCGTCTGCGTGTCGTCTGCTTTTCGCTGGTCGGTTGCACCTTCAGATGCAACCGACCAGATGCTCTAGACGCCATCTATCAATATGCGCGCCAAACGCACCCCGCAACTCAACTTAGTCGTCTGCGTCGCCACCCGCCGTTGAGCCTGGCAAGTTTCTTGACCCTATTTTTTACACCAAGAGCTACGCTTTGTAATTTTACAAGAAAAAACCGACCTCTGAAATACACCTTTGACGAAAAGTTTACGTTGCTACGTGCAGTAGTGATGCAAAACTAATAAATTCACTATCGATACTATCGATAGTTTTTCCAAAACTATCTATAGTGTCGCAGAACTATCGATGGTACTATTAATAGTTTTAGATGCGGAGCATCTCTTGCTCGGGTCTATGTCCCGCGGCGTCGGCGTCGTAGTCCGCACTCACACTACACATGCGCAACTCTCCTCCTTCCCTCTCTCCAACAGCTGCGCGTTACTCTCTCCGCTCTCTCTCTCTACCAGCTGCGTGCACTTCGCGTGTGTTCGCTTCTACTCACACGCGCGCGCATGCGCAACTCTCCTCCTCTAGATTCCTCTCCTTCAAGTGTGAATATAAGCAGCAATGGCACGCTGCGCGCGTTCAGTTCAGCGCTGTTGACTCCACTTCACTCCGTTCTTCCGATGAAGTGTGATGGAAGCAACAGTCCCGTCAGCTAGCGGGTTGCGTGCTAGCAGCGTCAGCACCACCCCACAAACTAACAGCAACGCTACGTCCACTGAAAACAAAGCTGCGCAGCGAAGGCACACGACGCTGAGCGCAAACGCTTGAAGCGAGCGGCAGACCCTGAACTACGGCAACAAGAGCGGCGTCCATTCGTCAACGTCGAGCGGCGGATGCTGAACTACGACAACGTGAAGCAGCGGCAGTTCGAGAACGTCGAGCAGCAGAACCTGAGGTTCGGGACCGTGAAGTTCAACGTAAACGTACGGGCGAGCGGCGGAACCCGACCTTTCGAGAACGGGAAGCCGCGTTGGTTCGTGAACGTCAAGCAGCAGAACCTGAGGTTCGGGACCGTGAAGTTCAACGTAAACGTACGAAGCGAGCGGCGGAACCCAAGTTAACAACGTTACTAACACCGTTAATAACGATCCGCGATGCTCCGCATCACCCCATGGTTCCTCTCGGGAGATGGTGTAATTTTTTTTTTTTACTATCAATAGTCAGATTTCTGGCGACTTCGATACTATCGATAGTACTATCAATAGTTTTGAACCACTAGTTCGTAGTAGTATTTGCGTGCAGAGCGAACACAGTTGCCGCACCGCCGCTCACCTCCCTTCCACCTCTCTTCGCCCAAACTCCCGTCTTCGTCATCACTGAAAGCTGAACCAAAGTTGGGATGGTTAGGGGTTGGACTATGCTTAGCTTCCGTCCGAGCGCAGCCAAAGGCTGAGGGACGGTTCGCAACTTCGAGAAGAGCATTCCTACGCACCACAAAGTAGTTCGCAAAAGTAATATTTTTTTTTTTAAATAACTGTTTTGTGTTTAAACATTGCACAAAATATTCCAGATGTGTACTGCTGAGAATGATTTGCAACTAAACGAATCAGATATCTGAAGTTTATGTTTTTATTAATATATGTAAATGCACGTGTTCTGGTGAAAACACGTACATCCGCTGGCAACACGGCTACAGCGTTCGGTTTTTCTGTGATTTCGTTCCCGTCATGGCCAACAGTAGGGGTGTCGTGAACTTTTGTCGAACCGGATGTTTAGGTCGGGCTTCCGGAACCCCTTCGAACTTTTCACTAGATTCGACTTTGTGGACAGTGTGGCCAGACCTTGATACAAGCATGTCTAGGTTTGGAGTATTTTTTATGCAAAGGGTCATATTTAATGAACAGTTGCAATTAAAAGAAACCAATTCTAATCACGGAAAAAGTTAATAACTTAATGTTTTGTACTGTATTAACTGAAATAACTAATCAGCGCTGCCCTTAATTCATCCCTTAGCCATCACCATCAATCCGAAGCCAACTGGCCAGCCTGTCGCGCATGCGCACACGAGTCGAACCTCAATACAAGGTTCGTCGAATTTTCTACTAAACGTTCGAAAAAGTCGAACCTGGTCGAACTCGAACCTCGGCCGGTTCGCGACACCCCTAGTTCGTTGCTTTCCTCACCGAGTCGCTTCAAAACGTCCTTTCGCTAAAGCACTTTTGCGCGTCGGGCGCGAGAGGTCGTGAAGAATGTCTACTTTCAAATTCGGCAGGAGACTCCGGTCGCGTCGTACCGCGAATACGTTGTAAACAAGAAAAACGTCCGGGTCACTACAATTCACTGATACGTGGCGAAATCAGGGCACTCCTTTACCTGCCTATCACATTGAATGCCAAGAAGCTGGTGGAGAGTACTGCGCCTCGAGCCCTGGTATATCCAGGCAATACAAGGAAACATCAACGGCCGGGTCATCGGGCACCTTGCAATGTGTACAGTGAAACCCGTTTAGAACGAACCCACGTACAGCGAATTATTGTCGATATCGAACTCACGGAAAATTTAAATAAAAATGCATGTAAAAAGTACTTTTTATAACGAACAACATATTGGCTATATCGAACTTTTTCCCCCGGAAGGCTTCCAAAAACGCGCAAACAATCGTCTTCTAGCCTGTCCCTTCCCCCCCAAAAACAAGTAGGAAAGAAAGAAAATTCCAAAAGCTCAAGTTGCGAACAAAATTGAGCGAAGAGAAGCGATTCAGAAGGGGAGAAAGCTAAAAAATACACTCTGCACGCACGCACAGAAAAAAAAGTTTTCATCCCAAAACCGTTGCCCACGAAGAGAAGCGATTCAGAAGGGGAGATAAGCTAAAAAAACAAACTCTGCACGCATGCAAAAAAAAACAAAAAACTTTCCAGCGCGTTGTTACAAGGCGGAAGCGAAGAGATGAGAAAGAAAGAGAAGCTCTCGCCTTACAACGAACGCATCGTGGAAGTTCGTTGTAAATGGTTTTTGCTATATCGAATTACTTGCTATATCGAACTGATCGTAGCGTTTCCTGCTGTTCGTTATAAACGGGTTTGACTGTATTTGCATCTCGAAACTATGCCGAAATGCCGAACAGGTGGAAAGCTCGGACACAGACGCCAGCGGCCAGCCTACGTATTGACATCCCTGTTACTAAATTTCCAGAACGTGAAAGGGCACTTTTTAAACCGCTGCAGACGATACAGTTAATACACCCGTAGCAGACGAAATACTCCGGCGAGCACAGGCCAGCACGGGCTGACCAGCGGCGCAGCGGAGCGATACAAAAGTGCGGGCGAGATCGCGTGACCCATTGCCGGCGTGTGATTGGCTCCGGCCACACGTAGCTCGGCTGCGCTCGGGCGGAAGCTGAAACGAAGTATAGTTGGTGTCCCATTTGAAAAAATAAAGCGAGAAAAGAAGAGAGGGAGCGACGCAAACTACTAGTGTCGCAAAACGATCGATAGTAAACTGTCGATGTGCCTTGGTATTCATTTATTTTGTCTTTTAGAGAAACAAACGGGGGGAGGGATGTAACAGAGTACGTAGTGCCCCCCTCCCTCCAGTCCACCCGTCTATGGCCGCCAGGCTCGGCAGGCAACATTGATCATTGCAGCAATAAACGCCGAGGAGCGTACCTGCCGGGGCCCCGGTCAGTCATCGTTCAGTCTCACAACCAGGTTGCGAGTCGTTCACTTCTCGGCGGGTGCTTCGGCCCCCTTTCATCCCACGATCCCCAAGAATCGTGACAGGATGGTAAGTGCTTGGGCTAGTTGGTGTCCCATTTGAAAGAATAAAGCGAGAAAAAGAGAAGAGGGAGCGACGCAAACTACTAGTGGCGCAAAACTAATCGACAGTAAACCATCGACAGTACTATCGATAGGTTATACGATAGTCCGACTATCGATAGTTTTCCGATAGTCGATTAACGATAATTTTCCGATGGTCAACTATCGATAGTACTGTCCTTGGCTTTTCGATAGTTGACTATATAGTCAGTGACAAGTCAAGTAGCGAGGTGAGGCTCCTCCCACCTCTCTCCACTCTTGATAGAGCCTCGAACGCTGAGGGGGCAACTCTCTCCACCCTTAAGTCCGCTGAAGTTGAAGAAGTGAAGGGGGGCTCCTTCGCTCTTGTTCTACCACCGACTATACTACTATCGATAGTTTTGACAGTTGACTATCGGGTTTTTTTATTGTACTACTGATCGTTTTTTTAATATCGATAGTCAGATTTCTGGCGACTATCGATAGTTTTGCATCATAATGTGCAGGCATCGATTTTTACTGAGTTCCAGTTGACACCGAGCCTGGTGACTGGAGGACACCCTATATATCCTAAGAACTAGAACAGAAGGAAAATGGTACAAACAAGTACCTCGCGGTGTCTCCATTCACTGCAAGTAGAATTTGGTCACCGACCACACCCACGTCGTCTAAACTTTCGGGTGACGATGCTGGCCACGTCGCGGAGCTAAAAGTCTCCAGAAAGCTGAATAAAAGGTGCGGTATGGCGGCTGCTTTTATAAGTAGAGGTGTGCACATATTAAAAATTTCAAATATGAATTCAATATTTTTCTTATTTGATTCGTATTCAATATTCGAAATTTGAATATTCGGTTATGGCCGAATATTTGGGCAATGTGCGAATATTTGAGCAAATTGCGAATAATCTGCCCACAGGACGTGCCCTGAACATGCAGAGCTACCTTAAAGCCTGATGCGCAAATATAAATTTTTCCCGGTATAAGAGTTCTCTTTTCCTTCTTTTCCCCCTTCAATGTTTTTCTCACTTCTTTACGTCCTTCTCGCACGCTAAGCATCTAAGCAGTTTATAACCCCCAAACATGAACAACGGGGATTAGTCACACTGGCAGAAAACGAGCACTGAAAGGGGCCGTTGGTGTTGTTTGACTCGGATTCGTGGGTCGCTAGGGTGACCACCCGTCCCGCGACTCGCGGGACTGTCCCGCATTGAGGACTCGTGTCCCGCGTCCCGCGAGAAATTGCCCAATCTTCAAAATGTCCCGCATTTCACACTGTCGCAAAATCCGCCACTTTGCAACTTCTGGTGCTGCCGAACCACGGGGTACGGGGAAGCGCGGAGGTTGCTGGTAATCGTGGGAATCGCAATGGTACGCCATTTTCTCTACAACCATTGCGGGAAGCGACCGTCGTTCTTGCAGGAGCTCCGACGCGCATGCGCAGTTGTGCCTCTCCCCTTGGTGGCAAGATATTGTAAGAAAAAATTGTTCGCCAAAAGTTTAAATATAAATTATTGTAAATTATTTTCAAATTGCTGTGTGAATGCCTAAGGTTGCTGTGGAAAGTGTCTTTTTACTGAAGAGAGCCACACCAGGCGAAAAGCCTGCAACTCGCAACGATAAAAAATAGCATACACTAATATTAAAAATTTGTGTAGGACCATGTTGTTAAAAGTAAGCGTTGATAGGAAACAATAAGCCATAAAAGATCTACTCTTTCTTTATTTTTACTTGATGCATTGAGTTCTGCTGCAGTCAATTTTAATGTTTTCAACTTCGGCACATTTAATAACAATTTAGCGTAAAAAATTATATCACTGGGATTGAAACTTATTTATACAATTTGCAGGTGTATAAACAACACGATATATTAAATGTGTTAACAGAGCCTCGGTTCGTGGTCGTGGTGTGCGTGTTGATAAATTTCCTCACACCCCCCCCCCCCCACACACACACACGCACTGCCCGCGTGTCCCGCATTTCGCTAGCAGGAAGGTGGTCGCCCTATGGGTCGCTCTTCGGGCTATTCTGTGACGCGACGTGATTACGCTTCCGTCCATGCACACACAGGGTCGGGTGATGAAAGAGTTGATTGGTCTGGCGAGCATGTAACTCCCACACCACTGTCAGCTCAAGGGTCGACAGATTTTTTTTTATTTTTATAGGGTTGGTGGCGCTGAGCTGCTGGTTCTGTGTTATTTTTTTTTTATTTTTCATTATATACCAAACTAAGTTTTGGTGGCAAGAGCGCAGGTATGTCGCCAACAAACGACGACAACTCGCATGCAGTGATGCAACACTATCGATAGTAGGAGCCAAATTTAACTATCGATAGTCAATCGTCTTAAAACTATTGATACTACTCTCGATAGTATACTATTGATAGTCGTCTATCGTGAAACTCGTTAACATACTATCAATAGTTGACTATCGTGTAATTATCTATTGTCGAATATCGGGAAACAATCGATTGCCAACTATCGTAATGCTATCGATGGGGTTTTTGTTAGGTGGCGAAGAACGTCCAGGAAATATTCTGTAGCTCGAAGGGAAAAAAACTGCAATTAGGGACTTACGCATAACTACCGAAGGACAATTTAAATCCTATTGGAAAACAAACACAAAACGGTGGAAATCCCCGTTAGAAACTATCGACAATAAACCATTACAATATCTATTGTATGCTATTAAAAAGACTGAATAAAAAGATATTAACTTGATAGGTTGTCAAAGATTTTTGCTATTTTAGATTGATTTCCGGTGTGTGCCCTTTATCTTTTATGAGCTCAATCAGAAAAAATGATGCCTGTACGCCCTTGATAAATAAACTATATATGTGTTGCATAAATCTGGTACCCTGCTGGAATATTAGGCTAGACGATGGTGATGTGCACATATGGGAATGTGACTTTACCCGGATGAAAAGATAAGTGTGGCCTTTTTTTTAAACAAACAGGTTGCGAGAAAGGAAGGAAACAATATCATCTTTCGGATTCAAGAGCCTTTTTCACTGAAGTAATGCTTCATTGTGAACAATATTCATGGGCGTACCAACCAGGGGAGCAAGGGGGCGCAATTACTAACTGGCCACCAGACTAATCTTTCCTAATCCTAAACGGCGATGTAAAATGGGGGGTTCTTTTTTTTACAGTGGAGCTGTTAAGGGCTAGTTTCCCCAGGATCGTGTCCCCCGCAAAGAAATGAAGACACCGAACTCTGGACACCTACCGCCATCTATGATGACGGCGGCAAGCCACGTATCTGGTTGCCGCCCTCGCTCGTAGATGAGTGGCCCAGTCGTATCCAGCATCTGGCTTGCCGACTTGCGGCCGGCCCATCACAAGGTTTTGCGAGGGAGGGGTAGCGGAGGCTCCCAGCAACGCTGAAGATCTTCGGGGGGGGGGGGGGGGGGGCCTCGGGCCCCATGGACGCTCCTGGATAAGTGCCTGGTGGCAGCCTCTCCATTCTGTCTTGCCAGCTTGGGACCGGCCATATGGCCAGGAGCACAGCTCCCTCCGGCTCCAGAGTGGGCTTCCTCCTCGTGCTCGTTGGTCGTCCTTTAAACGCCGCATTTAGTCGTGTAAATATTACAGGTATCGTAGCCACTTCTCTATAAAACCTCGTCATTCAATTATGTCGTACATATACGGTGAACTATCCATGTACACATCGTGACACTGTTGGCACCGTAACACGACATCGGCGGATTTTCGCATTTTACCTCTAAATAGTATTAGCGAGCACTAAATTTTATCGCTTACATTATAGAACTAAATGAGCTCTTTCCGTAGCAATAATGACTTGGATGGCATCCCTTGGCTTTCAAAGAGAAAAACTGGAAAAACCGGCGATCGCTTGTTTGCGCTAACAGTGTCGCGCTCTGTACTAGCTCACAACAAAGGAGCAGTTTTTGATTTCGCTTTGCCGGCCTCGCGTTGGCAGTTGCTTATCTAGCGACCTTACTTTTCTTTTTTTGCTGCGGGAGCGAGGCTATTTTTGCTAGGAAAGGTTGTCAGTGCAAACAGGAGCACTTATGAACTGAACAGGTGGAACAATTAGTTTTATTGCGCAATATTTTGCAATGATTGCATTAGCAGCTGATATCTAACTTGCTGGCTAGTCAAGAGCAATTTCAAATATCTTCTTAAAAAAAGGTCCCTACCAGTTGGTTGTGTGATAACATTACAGGTTGCATTTTTACGCGCTATCTAGACGCGTGCAGTTTTGTACCCATTTAATTTGTCAATCTGTATAATTTGTAATTTGCACCTTTTGCCTGCTTTCATGTACAGTTTACGAGTGATTACTAGTCAAGGTATAAAACTGCATTACCAGTTCGTTGTTTATATGCTGCCTAGTCGGGGTAGTTCCTTGTGGAAACGGAGCATGCCGGTAAAGTTATGGCGCTGGAGGTGAATTACATTAACAACGAGAATGGGGAGATGGGTCGTTCCATCCTCGTCATTTTTTTGTAATTCTCCTTCAATGCCCCAGGTAGTTTCATTTACTTGAATTTGTTAACATCATTTTTGGTTTTAAAGGTAACAAAGTATTTGCATATTTTCTTTCGTTATTTCTTAATGGTACACACATATTCAAACCGTATTCAATATTCAAAGCTATTTTTTTCTAATATTCATTTTTTGAAAATGTCAATATTCGCACGCCCCTAGTTATAAGACAGCCAAGGTCTCGTACTCCCGATAAGATTCCTCGATTATCTTATCAGCGACGTGCCTCCGTGCCTATGGCACCACATCCGCGCTCGCGTCAACCTTCCCTGCCTCGCATGGGTGCTCGTGCATCGAGCTTCACCACTTTGCATCGGCGTGCTAGGTGCAGCGGGTGGCGCAGGGGAGCACCTGGGTTAGTGCAGTTGGCTCAAAAATTATGGTCTGTGCTATCACAGGTCAACCTTCTTTAAATTCGACCGTAACGTTTTTTTTTTTTTTTTGCCTGAAAAACTGTGAAAGCATGATATTCTGTTGTTTTTATTGTTTTCCGCACACATCTACTCTGACTTTGGGGTCGCGGAAATCAGGGTGGAGATGCGTAAACAAAGTGAAGTGTCTTTCCCTCCTCGTTTCACTTTGTCACGCATCATTCGGGTAGGATGGAATGTTCGCAGATCGTGGAGTCCGCGTTGGGGTATTTGTAGGGGTGGGGGATCACTCCGTGTTTTTGTGGAAATCAATAATCGCCCAATAAATGGGGTGGCCGTCGGCTCGGAGATGGGTGATGACTCGGGATATTACGGCAGCTTCATCCTGTTCCGCGAGCGTGATGTTGAGATAATGAGGGTCTTTAAAATGCAGTGCTGTGAAGTCGGCATGCGACTGCTCAATGTGCCGGTGCACCTTATGGATGTGGACGAGTCGGCAAAGTTGTTACGCTTATTTCTTACAGGCCGAACGTTGAGGTAAATAAGTTTTGTATTGAAATGTAGAGTTCACTCTCGGGTAAAATGCTTAATTAGAAGGTGGAATAACGGCTTCAAACACAATTTTTCTAGAAATTAAAAAAAAAAAAAAAGAAATGCGCAACACGAGTTAATCAGTGTTTCGGAGAAGAGAGCCGTTTTTCTCCCACAAAAATAAACTCCATCTCCAAGAGCTCGGTCTCTGCCGAGTATGTAGAGGCAGCGGTTGAGACCAGACACCAAAATTCCTGAGCTTATTGTTATGCAATTACAATAGTTATTTACAAGAAATTTCAATGTCCAAATGGAGCCCAACAATGTCCACGAATACGTGCAGATGAGTAGCGTCGAGTGCCTAGAACAGGTCCTGATTTTCGGCAAGCTCCGAAACCTCAAGACGAGCAATTGTAACTACTTCCTACATTCTAAGATGTTTTATTTACATGGTGATCCTTTCCGACATGTATTAAGCGTTGCACATGCGACGTTCACGTTCTGGGACGGGTCCGAGAAGGCCGTTCACGGCTGGTCCTCCCCTTCCTCCTCCTCGGCGTAGATGGCCCGGTTCCTCCGCTTCATCATCTTGCCGGCCGAGGAGGAGCCGTGCCTCGGGCCTCTCCCGGGGCGTCTCCCCGCGCCTCCGGGAACATGTCCGCGCCGAGGGGGCGGCTTCCAAGGGGCTGCCGAACTCCCCGCAGGTGCACCTTCCGCGCGCTCCGTTGAGCTCATCTCCAGCAGCGGCAGGGGCTCTTCCCCCGCCGGGTCCTGAAACAAGATGGGCCGGGAAGAATGGCCCAGCATTGGCACTGCAGCCGGCTCCCGTGTGGAAGAACCGGGTTCGAATCCACATGTTTCGGCATAACTTCGTACACTTCGTACAACTTAACTTATAACTTACAACGTATAACTCGTACAAAAGTGGCTTTCCTCCCGTGGCTTTGACGTGCGCAACTGGTGAGATAAAGTATGGCCATGCGTCTACTTCAGACGCATTGACTGGCTCGTTGAGACCGTAGCCTTTGCCGTTGGCCAAGTTACCGTGACACCCTCAGTGTTTATTGTGCCATTGGTTGCTTCACTGCAAAGATTTTTGTCGTGGATATGACCTCGTGAAATTTCAGCACATTGCTCCTTTCTTGCGAAGCAGTGGCATGGCCAGGAATTATTTTTGGGGTAAGGGGGTGAGGTGAGGTGGCTGGGATGTTCATGACTTGAAGTGCAGAGGGGGGATGGAGGGGGTCAAAATGCGTGTGTATATTATAGGGCCGGCCGGATTCTGGGTGGGGGAGGGGGCTGAAGCCTTAGAAGTTTTGCCCCTGGCTGTGCCACAGCCGTGAAGAGCATATGATTTATGGTTTCAACTACAGATGTTGGAAACCTTCCGAGGTTTCGACATCTGTACGTCTGAATAGTTCAAACAGGTTCAGAAATTCAGAACGTTATTAAGGTTTCAATTTGAAGAAGTTTCCAACTTTAGAATTGTGGTGATGTTCGAATTTGAAAAGTTCAGAAATATCCACGCTTTTTAAAGTTTGGGGTCCAAAGATTTCAAACTTCTTCTGAAGTTCAGGTTCGCAAAGTTCAAAATCCTCACTCTCACAAACGGGGATCTTATTCTGCAGTTTTAAAAATATTTTCTTCAGGTTCAACGATATAAAAGTGTAATTTCTTAAACAATGTGGCACATTTATTTATGCACAAACCCCTCCTTTCACGGTACTTTTTGTTGTATTGTAACGCACGAAACAAGCGATGAACGGTTCAGCAAAAAGCCTAGAGAGCAGTCTGGCGAATGTCCCTCCCACCTCTTTGCAAACTGCCCAATTGCTACGCTAGCATTAAACGCCAAAATACATACAAGATGACACACGCAGATAAGGGGACTCTAGAATTTCTCTCCCCGTAAGTTTTCAATTGCTCTGGACATTCATTTTTGGTGGATCCAGCCGGCAGAGTATGGGTACCTGGTCCTCGTCGTCGCCTCCCTCGCCGGCCCCGTTGCCCTCCTCGTCCGAGGGGCGGGTGTCGTCGAGGTCCTCGGTGGGCAGGCTTCCCCGCGTGGCCTCCTCGTGGCCCAGGAAGCTGGAGACGTCCAGGGAGGGGGCCCCTTGCCCGGCGACAGGGCCCGCTCCAGGGGGTCTCGGAGCCCCAGCCGCCGGCACAGCGCCTGCGTCTGGGGGTTCAGGTGGGGCCGGGGCCGGCCGGGCTGCGCTCCGAGCCTGGCACGTGGGGCGGGGCCGTCCGCTCAAAGGAGGCCGGCACGCAGAGGTCGCCCGACAGCACCGTCTCCCGCAGCTCCCGCTTCTCCTCCTCGCTCGGCGTGAACTCCCAGCTGCGACGGTTTACGGGCCTCAGGAACCGCCCCACTTCATCTGACCTCAAAGGAAAGCTCAAGAGGTTCTCCAAAAACAACTCCAATGAAAAAGGAAGACCAGCGGAGCTGTACTATGGTGGGACGACCTCAAGGACGACGCCTAAGGACGACGTCTAAGACGACCTCAAGGACGACTTCTAGGACGACTTCTAGGACGACTTCTCGGACGACTTCTGGGACGATGCCCAGAAAACTTCAGCCTTTCTACTCTGGTGAAAACTAGAGTGGAAAGGATGGAAATGTTGCCGCCATCTATGAGCGATGGTGGCAACCAGACAACCGGCAAGCCAGTTGTCTGGTTGCCACCGTCGCTCATAGGTGGTGGTAGCTGTCCAGAGTTTGATGTCAAGATTTATTCGTCCCTGGACACGAAACTAGGGGAAACTAGCCCTTAAAGGAGTAATTGCAAAGAAAAAAAAGTGTATTTTTAAACAGCCTCATTAGGACAAGCATGTCACAAAACTATTTTTCCGCCAAAAACAAAATTTTTTACAGCAATATTTATTGCGCAGGACTGATTTTTAGTTTGCGGCTATTTCACGCGTTTTGAATCGCGCGCACAAAGTTGCTATTAAACGTCACAGAGTTGCTGCTATACGTCATGGAGTGACGTATTCCAACCACTCCGCGGGCGTTGAAAGAGCGGGAGTTTCAAATGCGGAGAGGTTGGGACTCCGACTAAATTACGTCCTGTGGCGTAAATATTGCTAGAAAAAAATTTGTTTTTTCACGGAAGATTTGTTTTGTGACATGCTTGTCCCAATTAGGCTGTTTAAACAAACATTTTTTTTTCTTTGCAGTTACCCTTTAAAGGGTAACTGCAAAAGAAAAAAAAGTGTTTTTTAAACAGCCTAACTGGGACAAGAATATCACAAAACAAATGTTCCGCAAAAAAAAATAATTTTTTTAGCAATATTTACGTCACAGGACATAATTTGGTCGGAGTCAGAACCTCTCCACATTCGAAACTCCCGCTCTTTCGACCCCCGTGGAGAAGTATGCCCCGCCCCTCACTATCCTTGCGTTGCCTAGTTGAACGACGCAGCGTCTCGACTTCCGGTAAGATCTGGCAACAACGCACGTTAAACATGGCGCTGGTAATGTTTTGGTTTGACGGAACACCAGACGCTGCGCGGTTTGCGAGCACATAGCGAAGACGTGACCGGGAAGTGCCCCTGTGATGTTCTCGGAAGACGGAAAGTATCGTTCAGTAATCGTCGTGTCTGCTTTGAAAGCGAAGGGAGTCACAAGGTCCACGAGTGCGCAACCACAAGCAAAGGTTCACGACAGCGCTGCGTTGACTTCGGCGATCTCGTTCTGTTTGGTGCAACACGGCGATGCGACAAAGAAAGTTTGTGGTGTGTGTGGTGCGCTGCTTGGAAGTAGACACCCACACTAACACGGAGTGCAAATTGGTTGTTGTGGGGTTCAGGTTCAACGGGTTCAGTCCCGTCGTCGTCAGCTGATCCAGTCAAACTGGTCCGGGAAGACGCAGTGAGCGTTTTAAAAGTAAATCTTCCTTCGTTCCGTTTCAAAATGTAGAAGATTCCCGACGCATACCGTGAGTAAAAAGCTGCGGGCGTTTTCAACAAAATTACGTCGTTTTAATTGAACAATGAACTCCGAATTGTCCTAAATCTGCCGTTTTTATGCTTCGTGTTGTTAGACTGCGTTTGCACAGCGACGTGTTGCGCTCATTGTGCAGTGTGTGAATAAATTTGGGCAAGATTTCGTACCTGCCCACAGATGCATGAACTGAGACCATTTTTTACGTAGTGAACATAGTGCTTTTTTATTTTGTGTGTCTAGCCGCGGACATGAGGTGCACCCGGTGCGAATCTCGACGGCCTCCGGAGCGATATGACGAGAACGTAACTGGACACGCTTTCGCTACGCGACCGCCCGATTGCCTCGAGCCAAAATAGCATTCCTTTCGGGGCGAAATGGCTGCTGGAAGGCTCGCTGTCGGGATCACTCATCTGACATCTTCAAAAAGTCAACATTTGCACGCGCAAACAAGCAAAAAAAAAAGAAAGCACGCTAAGCAAGCAAAGAGGAAAACAGAAAGAACCACGCTATGAAAGCCAAAACCCCACGTCGCTTCCTATCACCAACACCTGCGACAGCTGCTAAACACACACTACCTCACTTCAACAAGTCTCACTCAAGCACTTGTGTCAGCACGAAACACTGATCACTTCGGCGAAACAATTAGTCGAGGTAGGCGAGACAGGCGGGAGCAGAGACTTCGGCGGCCATGAAAGAATGGCTTAGTTTTTGTTTGTTATGATATGAATCCAAACGGAAGTGCCCCTCTTGTAAACATTTTGTAAAGAATAATAACTCTCCTCACATGGGTTATTCTTTAAACATAAAAATATGCCGCTCAAAGGAAGTGCAACATAAACAAAGGTTTAACAACCAAGATCTAAACTGTCAATCAAACTCTTAGCCAATGAGAAGTATAGCAGCCGATTGGGACTAACGTCACGGAATCCAACTTCGTTAGCGCGCAATTTAAAACGGACGAAATAGCTGCAAACTAAAATCAGTCTCACGGCAATAAATATTGCAGTAAAAATTTTTTTTTCCCGGAAAAATTGTTTTTTGACATGCTTGTCCCAATTAGGCAGTTTAAAAAAAAAAATGTTTTTCTTTTGCAGTTATTTTTTAACAGCTCCACTGTAAAAATGAGTTAAAGGTGTATTCTAACGTATTTGTGTCTCGTGCCAGAATTTTTGTCAGAACGTATTGATAGTTGCGAGAAAAACCAACCACCAGGTGTGACGTCGTACCCGGACGTTTCGACATGCTTCGCGCGTGCCGCTTGCGAAGAAACGCACGCGTCGTTTTTGGCTCCTTGGGTAAGGCTCGCGGAAGGTGCCGAAACGTCAAGATCTTTGTATAATATGTTGCAATGCCCCCTAGCACTGAATGCGCCGGAAGGAGGGGCTCCTTCACTAATTCGAAAGTGCCGTCGTGGCTACTTGGTACAGCGATCTGAAACACAATTTTGATATTTGTGATTCTGGACGCTAATAAGACGACTTAATTGTTTTTCTCGAATACAGAACCGCTTCAGTTTCCCTTTAAAGAGTAGGTGCAACGATTTTCGGACTGACCAGTTAATTGCAAGAATTGTTCCGTGTCACCTATAAGATGGAACAGAAAACCATACTTTTCTCGCGCATTGTAGGCATGGGCGAATAGAGGATTTTTGGGTCCGATTCGAAGCGAAAAGTGATTTTGGCCGAATAGTTTCGAATCGAATAGATCGAACAGTATAAGCAACAAATACCACAAGATATGTTTAAACTGTAGTTTTATATTTGTCCTTGTTTGGTATTAAAAGTACTGTAATTGTTAATTTGAAGTGTATTGAGTTCGGGAGCACGTAAATGGTCGCAAAAGTTGTGTGCCACCTGCCTGGAAATACAAGCCAGAGTACCCTACCAGATCAAACCCGTTTATATCAAATGCAAAAAAACGTCTACCAGTTCGATATAGCGGTTAATTCGCTATGAAAGATTTAAGGATTTTCACTCTCAAAAATCCACTTTCCGCTGAAATATTACACAATGAAGTAGTCTTTGCATCTTCTGCTGCTTTTTCTTCATTGCACCCGCGATAACGATATTTTTTTACGCTATCGACGGACTCCAAAATGCTGAGGCCGTTGCCTTCTATGTTGCGCATTAGCGCCCCGAACAATGCCGAGAACACGGAGCACATCCGAGCGGGAGCACCTTCTCCTGTAGAACGCCGCTTTGCTCTCGCCAGTTGGCTTTCCCTACAACAGGTGGCAGCGTTGAGGAAAGCCAACTAGCAAACAAGCTGGCTTTTATTTTTTTTTTGGGGGGGGGTTGCGGTTTTGCTATATATTATCACTGTAACATTACTGTGCACAAAAATTGTTCTTAATAAGAAATAATTCGATGTAAACGGGTTCGATATAGTCAGGCTTGACTGTATTTAGAAAGGTCGAATAATTCTATATTGTCGAATAATTCGATATTGTTGAATAATTCGATTTTGTCGAATGCTTAAATTCGATTTGAAGTGAATGCCGAATAGAACAGAATTCGATTGGCTATTCGTGAATAACCAATATTCGCCCATCCCTAGAGCATTATTGTTAAAAAGAAAGAATAGAAAAAATGGAAAATAGGGTACCTTCAACTCGCACTGTCTTTCGAGTCGTGCAGTCGCCCATTATAGCGACACACGAGGAATGTGCCGCATGTAAATGTGGCAAACGTTTGTGACAAATAATTTTAAAAGAAAACAAAAACCTTTTTCACGTTAATGCAGACCTGAGATGCCTGTACATGCCAGTGTGTTATGAGCTTGCTAATACTCCCTTATTGTAAACAGCTAGTGTGCAACTTCAAGCACTGGTGCAGGCACTGAAGGTACTGTTCGAATAAAAATACCAGTCATGCGTGCAATTGAACGGCCGGATAGTTTCTTTAAAGGACACATGCAAAGGTTAAACATTTTTTTTAAACAGATTAATTGGAAGAAGGATTTCATTAAACGATTTTACAATGAAGGAAAAAATTTAGAGCTATATTAACGGCGCTTACGAATTTGTAGTTGTGTGCCCGCGGGCGCCGCAGAAAAGTGGGCCCTTGTTTATCACGTGACGAGCCCATATTTGTCACGTGGTGCTTGCGCACTGAAGCTCGGAAGGCCTTCGGTGCCCTAAAGCAACTTATTCTATCTTTGTTTGAAGTGTAATTAAAAACTAAGATGAATAAAGTAACTTTGGGGAGCCCAAAAGAAACTCCTGAAAAAGCGGCCAGCAGACGTGATAGACGGCGGCAGTGCGTCCCGAAGCAGACGAACTTGTATCGGGCAAGCAAGACGCGACAACGCCGTAAATATAGCTCTAAAATTTTTTTTCTACGTTGTAAAGTTGTTTTATGATATCCTTTTTTCCATCTAAGCTTATTTGGGTGTGTAAATGTTTTTTCTTTTTTCTTTGCATGTGTCCTTTAAGCCTTTCACTACGGCTGCACCGTGCTTAAACACAAAACCCAGCTGCACTCGTGAAAGTTCTTCCCAAGCTTCCACTTGTCCATTTACGACATCATTTCAATCTAACTATATTTACAGACTCTGACCTTAGAAAGTCCAATGCTATGGCAAGCAAACGACGGATCTGACATAAAAACTAGTGATGGATTCGAATCTGGGCCGAACTTCTGATTCGGGCAAAGTCTGGCAAATGCCGAACTTCTTTGAAGGAAAGTTCGGCAAAGATTCGGCAAAAATTCGGGCAAATGTCTGCGCACGCGCGAGAACGCGACGGGACCAAAGGGGCCGTGGAATTGCAAATGGACGCCATGTGCAATCGTGCGGTTACTATCGTGCAGTGCACGGTGGTGCAGCCGTAATTCAACCAACTCAAGCTCGTTGTGTACAATCAGTGGTTACGGCGAGGTGTGGAGTGAGTAGGCAACACGGTAACTTTGTTTGTGAGCGAGTGTGGTTCTCTTAAAGGGGCACTGACACCCCAAAGGTCGTATTTTTTATTGTCTAAAACGACGCAAGCTTGTAGTCATAAACATGCAAGGAAAACGCATCGACTGGTCAAGAAAACTCTTTTCGTGTGCGCAACGCTTTTTTATTTTTGGCGAAATCCTCCCGCCGCTACATTCTTGCTTCTTATAATCGATGACGCCAAAAATCAGGAAATTTAGAAGCTTTGTAGGCGACATTTCTATAACATTTAATAATGGCATCGTAAACATGTTTTTGAACGCAATTGCGAACGCACTACGGCCCTTCGTTTTGATATACCGAGAAATCAGAGTTCGGGTGAGATGTCCCTTCCCTAGATTTGTGTCCTCTTCTTTGATGGCGCTCGGAGCAGATTGGCGTGTCGGCGAAGAAACCGGTTTTTTTCCCGTGCCGGCTCCTTCTATCCCGCCGGCTCGCCTCCTCCTCGCATCGGGTCAGCGGAGGTCCGAGAGAAAGTCGAGTCGCAGGAGACCGCAAAATTTGACTGACTGCACTGCCGGGACCGCGTGGGAACTTCAACTTCAGCATTTGGAAATTGTTTTTTTAATTCACAGATACTAAATTTCCAAGTTTCGAATTTTGAGGGTAATGTCCCGGCATCCGTTTTCAATCGTTTGCGTGATAAATAAAAATATGATTTTGATGTGTCAGTGCGCCCTTAATATTTTGTGCCTCAAGGATAGAAAATCGACCAGTAATTACGCAGTCCACTGCGCAAATAACAAATGATGCGGTCCATTCTAGATGACGTGATTTTAATTTGACATTTCCAGTGATGCAACGAGGTAGTTAAAACATTGGCCGACAATTACTTTAAAGCTGTTAGCTTGGCCCAGCTCATTTGTCTACTTGTTTGTCTTGCCTCGGCGGGATCTGTAATGGATCCTCAATGCGTGACTTTCGCGAGCGCGCGGTGCGAGAGCGCGGGCTATGGCACAGGGTTGCGGGCCCAGCTGTTTACGCTCGCGAGAGCGAGAACTGAACTTTGCCGATAGCGCCTGCCTGGGAACAAGAAACCGCTCGTGTCTGTGTGGAAAGAAACCGCTCCGAACAGAACGATAGGAGGCACGCCACGAACGGCACGCAAAAGGACCT
Source organism: Ixodes ricinus (assembly GCA_037355805.1). Classification (NCBI taxonomy): domain Eukaryota; kingdom Metazoa; phylum Arthropoda; class Arachnida; order Ixodida; family Ixodidae; genus Ixodes; species Ixodes ricinus. Next base: position 22,092 of record JAZHYW010052210.1, read on the forward strand.
CACCATGTAATCAGAAGTTAACCACAGAAATAATAAACATTATTTCATTTTTTTTCTCAAATCAACGTAGCATTATTATATAACAGAACGTCAGCACCCCGGCCACGGCTGACAAAGCACTCCTCGCAATTATAACAATTCTGTTTTCGGCTCAGAAGTAGCGTGTGCCGCTGTGTTGCGCACTCTGCGCGAGTGTGTGGGCCGCCCTTAATTTGCGAGTCCAATGGCCATATTTTGTCCTTCCTGTATTATTTGTTCGTCCGCGGTCTAAAAACGCTCAAACTGTTGTGTTTTGCATCTATTCATTAACTCACGGAAAGTTACTGGCAGGCGTCTCAGCGTACGGGTTTGTAACCTTTCTGCCAGCCGCGCACGCTTACCGTGTTCTACTATTTTGTACAAATAAAGATTGATTGAATGATAGATTGCTTTTTCAACTAGCGTTATTTCGCGATTTTTCTGTATCTGCATAAAACTAAACACGGAACATATAATGCTCGACGTTGCATATCCTATCTCCCTAATTGTTCGTGTGAATCCTAACACCAGAAACTGCCATTTTAAAGGTTAAAAACGAACCGTTGCTAATATGGGACGCACACTTTCATGCAAAGCTGACGTCAAGTCACTCAAATCAAAAAACATGCATATTTACAATAATAATATTATCTTTCTGGTAAAGGCTCAGCAACCGCTGCATTCCGGGTTTTGCGCACAGAACGGTGAGTCAGGACCCAGCGTTATTGCCCTCATTTTAACATTGTACACACACATGCAGGCTTGCGCTGATGATGCCTCAAAACCGAAACTCATCGTGTGCGTGATTCGTGACTGCCACCGCTATGTCAACCTCATTGTCACGCCCACTGATCTCTACTACTTCCCATGATACTTCGGGCCTGCATGCGCTCTTACTGCGCAACAAGCCGGCTCTCTTGAGGGAACACGCAAAAATTCAGCGCCCTCAACGCTTTTCGAATCAGCACTCGGAAGGGTTACAAAGCCTGCCAAGCGCTCACTTCCGGGACAAGCGGCTTACTTCCGGCGGCTCTTCATACATGTTTGCTCAATGCGCCATCCAGCCCCCTCTAGTGGGGATCAGTGGTCACGCCACTTCTGCTAGAAGTCACTCTAAAAATTGCCAGTAAACACACAAAACGCACCGATACAATTATCTTGTAGAATATCACCTTACTTAGTAATATATAACTGTGTCAATATGCCTTACATGTTGCATTTAAGTTAAGAAAAACAACAGAACACCTTTTTTCGCCAGAAAAAAATAAATTTAATCGTTAAGTCTGGTAACAATGTATTTTTGAGCCGAACCTTTGCCGAATCTCCAAGAAAATTCGGCAAAAGCCTCGGCTTTGCCGAACTCCCGAGATTCCGGGCGCCGATCTCTTGGATTCGGCAAAAGTTCGGCCCATCACTACTAAAAACTAAACGTATAGAGATGCCCAGCTATGCTCTAATTCTGTAGATTTACAAATCTTGCTATATGCAAATACTTTCACGAATGACAAAATGACAAAAGGCGGCGAATAACTGAAGAAACTGAACGTTTAATGGGGCTAACTTGTGCCCGAAAATAAAATAGAAGAAGGTTAGTGTCGCAGGCGTCGATGTCGACGAAACAGCAGGATCGAGCGCTGGGGTTAAACTAACTCCGGCCCGACACGCGGAGCACTTTTTGTACCCGCGTAGATTTCTGGAACATTCGGCGCAGAACTTTTGGTGCGTAGAACATTTAACTCGATGAAACGACAATGTTCTCGAACTTATGAGAACACCAAGTTGAAAAAGTAAATAAAAGAACATTCCGCTCCCTGGAATCGAACCTGGACTTTCTGCGCAACAGCCAAGCGCAGTAACCATTCGGCCACACACGTGCTCGCTCGGCAACGCGCGTGGCAATATACTCTCTTCAATCTCAAATATGACAAAAAAAAAAAATCCGGGATGATGAACGCAAGTTGTCAGGGCATACGCGGGAGACATATAGCATACTCGGCGTAACAGCCAAAGTTCAACTTTTAAAAATTGGATTGGCAATGCAGATATCAACTTTCAGAAAGTTTCTATTTCTTTTTAAAAGTGAACCAGGCACGTGCGTGCACCATTCCGCTTTGAAAGTGTGCTTTTCTCCCAAGCAAGCAATTGCAATATTCACATTTTCCAAGTGTTGATCGCTGCAGTTTACTCCATTGAGTGTGTTTCTTACCGAGCACTGGTGCACTGTGGAGAAGCAACACCAGCGGAAGCAAGCTCTGCAGCAGTGGCTTCTCCATAAGCGCACGGGGCTGACCTGCTGCGATCAAAACTTAGTAAAATAAGATATAACAGTTCATCTCGAGGCGAATATCAAATAGTGTATTATTTGAAACCACTACGGTATTCTACATTTTGGAATCATTGCACTAGACTAAAGAATACTATAGTAGCAGAAAAAAATTGCATGACGATCACACAAGGTTTATATGTTTAGACAGCGACAGCTGTGCTGCTTATTTGAGGATGTGACGATGACAACCGATCGACATTGCGCCGATCGTGCATCTGATATTGAAATGTTGTTGCGTGGATTTAGCGTCGATACGTTGTTGGTGAACAAATGATTCTAAGGTCGTGATGTGTTTTCCCTTATATTTAGCAGGAAAATTGAACTGATGCATAGGTTACACGACATTGATTTTCCCGCCAAATTTAGCGGGGAACCTTTTCGTTACGCTCGCGCCGTTGAAAAACCGGGTAACAGGCAGCTAACAGCTGTCACTGTAATATCAAGACTGACTGTAATTTAGATAGAAAGGCTCTCCATATGAATAGAGATGTGGTAAAGATTGCATCATGTAAATGACCGTTCATTGTAATGTAAAGCCTATACTTCTGGTGAAATGCAGCGTGAAATGCAGCTTTGCCTAGCAGACACGTTTTCTGCACCACAACTAACAGTCCGATGCCGGACAACACTTCAAGGTCTGAGAGTCGCAGCCTCCATTCACTGCCCTCCTTTGCGATCGCCGACCACCGCGAGGCCGTCCGGGTCCCCGGGTGCCAATCCTGTCCCAGTGACCGGCCAACAACTCCAGCCATTTGTCAATCCCTTCGAGTTGATTGGGCAAACGATTGGAGGCCGTGCACGTTCGTTGCATCCCGGTCCCGGCATGTAGTGGCTCTTGGCATCCACGTGGAGCAAGTGGTCGGTGGCCCTGAGGACGCACAGCCACTCCGCGTCGTAGCTCAGCTTCGCTGGACCGCTTGTCGGGGTGGGCACATCCAAGATCTAGAAGACGGACGGGGAACCTGTCCACTCCACGGTCCCTTTGGAGAAGCTTCCACCCCAAAATGCATTAAGATTTCCGTCTGCGGAAATGTTCCAAGAACATCCGCAAGACGCAAAGGTGCTAATGGAAGTACGGAAAACCCGCTTGCAATGGCCCTTTTCCCGCAAATGCTCAGCACTCATCTACTATATTGCCAAATCAGAAAGCGTTTTTGATGGCCTTCTTAAAAATCCTATTACCCAATGCGCCTCCGTCTCAGTTTCTTTCTTTATTTAGACATACAGCTGGCTTTCATGTGAGAACCATAGCAGGTGTGGGTGGTACATAATATCAATATGCAGACAAAGAACAAAAAAACAATGTTTAAAGTAGATTTAGCGATGGACCAACCCTGCCGAGCTCAAATTCTGCAAAGTTCCTGCACATGCCAAACTTTTAAAGAAAAATTTGGCAAAATATTCGGCAAACGGCCTGCGCACGTGCAAGAATGCGACAGGGCCGCAGGGCATGTTGTGTGGTCACCATCATACAGTGTAGCACTACCGGCGCTTTCGTCGAGATGTGGAGTATATGGTCACTGTGTGTTTGTCGGCCTTTGTCAAAGTGGTTTTCTTCAATATTTTCTATCTCAAGAACGGAAGATTGACCAGGCATTGACGCAGTCTACTGCGCAAGTGACAAATGATGCGGTACATTCTGGACGTGATTTTCATTTGATATTTCCAGTGATGCACGAGGTAGTTGCAACATTGACTGATAGCAATCTTGTTCTTGGCTCACAAGTAGTTTGTGCCAAAACAAAATATTATTGCTTTTTAATTAGCGTTATTTTGCGGTTTCTTTCTGTCCGCATAAACCAAACAGAACTATCATGCTCGACGTTGCACATATGACATTCCTAATTCCTAAACATCCGCATGTGTCCTAACATCAGAGAGCGGAATTTTAAAAGTTAAAAACGAGACATTGCGAATATGACATGCACACTTTCATGCAAAGCTGAAGTGATTCAAATTTGAAAAACAAAAACGCTGTCAAGTATCAAAATACACGGCGCGGCGCACCGCTCCCCCTGTCAGCGTTGCGCCGCTGCTCCTCCCGGCGATAAGAATGCTTTTGCATTCACAACTCGTGAGAAGCGCTTAGGCGTCCTCGGAATTTTTTAAATATACTTTGTTTCTCTTACTACGAATGCACAAAAGTTTTAAGCCTCATCGTGGTAGCATGTTTTTGAAAATAAAAGATTAATACTATCAGCGTTTTAGGGCATTCTTAATGCGTTTGCACCCTCAAAACCACTCAGAAATGCATGACACAACTTATTGGATAATCTAGAAGAAGATGTAGCAACGTGGTGCAGAATAGTAAAGGAATTTTACATAACAATTATCCACAATCTAAAGCAGACAGAGGTTCGCATCGCCTGGTGTAGCGGACGGGTCGTTCTGGTTCCGGTCTCAAGTGTGTGGTGCTCGTGGCTCGGGCTCTAGGCTCAATCTAACTGACTTCTTCGGTTCCGTGCTGCCACTACCAGAAATATATCGACGTACTAAATATGGTGTTCATTTAGCAGTCTCACTTCAAACCTTCCTGAGAAACAAACTGTGCTTTTTTCCCCTCAAAACTTGTTTTCCACAAAATCCAAAATTTTACTAAAAACAAAAAGTTCCGTAAAATATATTTTGGAAAAGCTACTTTTACATCACCGATAACAAATACAATTTTCTAAGACCGAATCCGCGAGGGTCGTAGTTTCGCATGGAATGACCAATGGGTAAATTCATTCTTCGATATTTTGCGAAACAGATCTACGACTCGATCATACTTTTGCGGCAAAGTATGGCATCCCTCTTTGGGGGACTAATCTCGGCCGTCTGCCCTGGGTGGCTTCCATCGACCCAACTCAAGAGGCGGAACCATTTAGGGCAGTGGCGCTCAAACGGGGGTCCGTGGACCCCCAGGGTCCCTGGGCCCTCGGCCCGTCCCCAACCTTCGGGCAAGCGGAGCGATACAATTTTGTTTTGTTGTTGATGCCAGCTGTCCCACGAAGTTAAAGGGACCATGAAACGATTCTGAAATCGAATTTCATCCACCGATCGCCGTAAAAGGTGTGAAAAGAAACACAAAAACACAAAAATAGGGAGCCAAAAAAATTATTCGCTATAGAACTTTTAAAAGAAAACTGGACTCTTTTGCGCCTTCTTTCCTTCGAAAGCTCTCTGCCTTTTCACTGCGATGCATCCGCGGAATCGCTGCACGTCAGCCGAATCCACGTCGCCTATTGGGTAAGAGCCTACCTCACCAGCACCGCGATCGTAAACAATAAATAGCCGGCGAACGTTTCCTAAAAGTTTTGTTAAATAATATTCAGATCCACATTTTGTAGCATAATTAGAGATGTGACGAAAATTGCCAAATTTGATAATGCTGAGAGCCAAGCGCCATCTATCGTGTGGTAAACGAAGCAACTACTGCGCGTGCGCAATAGGGTGGTAGGTCCGACAGCGTCGCTCAGTTACTTGGCCGCGACGATCAAGGAACGTTTATTTTTCTACGTGTTCTTCTCGCGCGTCCCGACTTCAAGCAGCAAGAAAAAAGTACTTGAAACAGACCACGACGAACAAGAACGCTGGATCCACAAACACCCGAGAAAAGCTAGAACGGCAACGAATTCACCGACCCGCGACCAAGCGAGCTCGGCAGATAGGCCTAGCAGGCACTCCGACTCGGTGCAGCGTTGCTTCAACGGTACTTGGCCAAGACCGTCTGCCCACGACCGGCTGGCGTGCTGAATGGAATATGCCGGCGCGACCCTTGTGGACCCTTCCCGTATTTTGATCGCTGACCTCAATTTTAGATTAAGAGGTGAGGTCAATCTCTTCCCCTTGTTTTCCGAGGCAGTGTTGACGAACACTGTCGTCGAAAAGGGACTCTCGTCGATTCTATCTTCTTGTTTTGTGTGATATAGAGCTCAAATAAACGCCGTATGGATTACCTTCGTAACACGGTATGTACACTTTGTTATTAGTATGCCATTTTTATTCTGACACGACTGCACGTCACTGTCGAGCTATAACAGTTCGTGGGAGCTACGTGCAATGCCGGTCCAACCTTCCTTTGCCGAGTGTCGCGTCAGTATCGAGTTGCAATCGTAAAAGATCGGTCCCGAAGCGCTTACCAACAGCGCGAATACAGCACTTCCATCAAACGCGCGCGTCCGCTCCGAGTGTGAACAGGTATTTACGTGGCTCTTGCTGACACTGTCGTAGTTCAAACGTATCTTTTTTAACGTCGGCTCGCTCCTGCATCTCCGAGGCCGCGAAAAACGCCGCGGCAATTTGTTTCTATCTACGTCGCTTTGCAAACGACTGACACGGGCCGCCTTTTACCAACAATGACAGTTGGGTTGACTTCTGGAGTCTTCACCGGAAGACTCGCCGCACTTCCCAACAGGCATACCGGCGTATGGGACTAGTCCCATGCTGTCGCTGTAGCGCAACATATCTCATTGAATTTCGCTCAGCTGCGATGTGTCCATGGCTATCGCGGCGATGAGGGGCGCCGATTCAGAAAATACGTCGGTGACATCAGCGCCATCAGCGCAGTAAAACCTACCGGCGCACCCCCAACTCGCCGCCGCTGACGCTCCCATTCTACAGCCGAGAGAACTTCCGGTTCCGGAAACAGGGTACGTCACGACCGTCAAAATTACGCCGCAACTTGTTTTGCGGTCAGTTGGAGAGAAAGAAAAAGTCGATATTTCATTAATTTTTTGTGTAGAAGTTAATAAACCGAGACGAAAACGGATGCCTGTTCGGCATTCAGTGAACGTTGAAGGTTTAATGTAAAAGTTATCTGGCAAAAGTAAAAAGGTAATTTCATGTTCCCTTTAAATAGACCGAACTGAGCGCGCCGGGCGAGCGGGGTGGATTATTCTCAGTCTCAAACTTTCAGAGTTGGCCCGCACGCATTTAGTTTTTTCCATCTACCCTTCTGTGATTGTAATCGTCCCCTCCCTCGGCCCCGGCGGATGGGGTCCTCCGTCGCTTCTGCCGTTCCGCGAAGGGGTCCCCTAAGCGTCCGCGGTCGAGAACCGCCGATTTAGGGCACCGAGCATTGCACTCACCTGAAGAAAGTCGCGTCTCGGCAGGCACTTGTCCAACGCCAGGAATTTGGTGCACGTTCCGTCCTGCAGTGGGACGCGCGCAGCTCTTACGAGAGTTCTGCATGGCGACTAGTGTGCACGCACGTCACCTCGCGCAGCTGCAGTTGCTACAAACCCACGTGCCCTTAACACCGCTAATACAGAGGGGGTTCTCCCCCTTTGTTACATTTAAGCGGTGCAGAAGCTCAGAGACATTGTTGACAGTAATGTACACGCTAAGGTGCACTTAGATCCTAGTTGCGCATAAATGTATGGCTCAAACATGGTGCTAAAACACCGTTTAAACCGTGCAAGAACTCTTCTCGGGGCAGGGACGATCGAGGGAGTCGCTCGGCGGATCCACAAGGGGGCTGTGGAGAACCAGGTTTGGGAACGCACCTCGTTGACATCAAATGCGTCGGCGTTCTTAAAGGGCGACGTACACTTTGCCCTTTCCACTTTTGCCCACCTGCCCCTTTTCTATATCCTTTCCACTTCTTATCTTACCCCAATTTGGCCTCCCTTGCAGCTTAGGAGAGGGGAGCACTAAGAGGATTATCATCCCTGCAGAAAACCGAGGTTGTACGTCGGCCTTTAAGAGATCACCTTCTCTACAGATGTCACGAACCCCCCGAGGTTCGAGTCCAATATTTTTTCAAACTTTCAATGCAAAGATGAGCAAACGCGAAAATAAAATAAAGAACTACCCGATGCCACCTGGCAGAGGAGGGGCACAATATTTCAAAATTTACAGGGCGTATCGTTTCGCTATATTGGGCTAACTAAAACATTACGGCGTATGTTTTTATGTTGCATAAAACTTAAACTACAGTGCAATCCACTTATAACGATACCACATATAATGAGGTATTGGTTATAACAATCAGTTTCTAGAGTTTCTAGGTTAGAAACGCTCCGTTTCTACTCCAGGTACAACGATAATCGGTTATAACGATTGAATTTTCGGGTTGTCTCATTATCGTTATGAGTGGATTGCACTGTAGCAGATAAATTGTTTTTTCCCGAAAAATTACAAATTTTTTGCAGCAGCAGGAAACAGTTGAAAGGCAAATGTTGTGGCGCGAGCTACCGCCAGACACAAAGGATATAGCCAATACTATTTATCGGTCCATCCATTCGGTGATATCTGCCAAAAGTTTGAACGTCTGCCGAACCCTCAGGTTCGACGAAAGTTTGCGACGTCCCCGGTCGCCTCCACGATGGGGCCGGAGCTCCACCAACGTGTACGAAGAGAGCGGAAGGTAAGGGGGCTACCCGGACCTGGTGCTGCACCAGGGCGGCGAACTTGCAGTGCAGGTGGGCCGCGAACCAGAAGCGCGGCCGGAGCAGCTCGAGCAGCTCCTCGGTGGGGCGGCAGCCCAGGCGGTTGGTCTCCACCTCGGCCCGGAAGAACTTCTTGCGCCGCAGCAGGGCCTCCTTGTCCCCGTGGTTGTAGACCCCCGGGGCCAGTCGTGGGAGACCACCACGTCCAGGGGCTCGCGCAGCTGGACCCCGCAGAGAACAAGGCGGATGCAGCCCCAGCGCGGTGCCCGGAGCTCCTCCCCGACACAACGTCTAGGCAAACGCTTTGAACCCGCCTAAAAGAGAGGGCCTGCGCCTTCCCCCAAACATCGTCGTTTACAAACGCATCTGCTGCCTTGCACTCAGCGTGGATCAACTCAAGGTGGGATCCGCTAACAACGACGCGAGCCTCGTCTTCCAGGGGCATCGTTCAAACCCGCTCTAAATGGTAAAAAAAAATCGGTTTCTCCACGTTTCATGCTGTGATTTAGTATGGAGGTGTGGCTAGGCGGTGGACGTTTGAAATAAATATACGGGTGTATCGGCTTGCCTCGTTCGAAAGACAAAAAAAAATTGGCTGCACGTTCGGTGGTGGCGCTCTTAGTTCAGGCGGTGCCTAGGGCAGGATGACCCTCAGGCTGCGTTCCAAATCTTGCCCAAATAGATCCGAGCTAGTCCGGCAGGACGTGTCCCGTAAGAACGTGGATGGAGCGACGCTGGACGCGGGTAGGTTTTCAGTTGCGAAGGTACAAAACCCTCACTCTGGAGCAAGATCGAGTAAATCTTGGAACGGCAGGAGTCTTTTGGTGCTTTTAGCTATGATGGTGCCTAGGGCAGGGTTTTGGGAAGGAAACAGACTACGTCGCACCGTTGTCTCTGTGACGCTGCATGAGCTTCCCTTCGGCACCACCCGGATACATAACCCATTGTGGTGAAGTGCGCTTTCAACTTTTTTTTTTTCACTCGTCGTTCTGCACACTCTCTCTAGACCACCTGCTTCTGCTCCTTTCTTTCTTGCCCTTTTCACCCCTCTCCTCTCCGCGCATTTTGTCACACCACCTGCTCCTCTTCTCGTTCCTGCGTGCCAGGTCCATAACTCGTTCAGTGGCACACTTGGCTTCCACGCCGGTGACCGGGGTTCAATTTCTGGCACCTACCACTTTAAAAAAAACATATATATATTTACTTCCAGCAACTTATAGCTGCATTTTGCGGATGGTGCGCGCATACTCGCATGTGCTGCCGACAGATGTCGAGGACACTTGAGCTTAGCGAATTATCTTCCGAAAGCTTCCGACTAAGCTTCCTTCAGCATGGCGCGCGATAACTTATTCATTTTAAAATAAACTAAATACGAGTCGGGTATCATTATCCTCCAAAGACCCCAATTTTAGTTTAGAAATGATTGATCCTCTCGTGCCTCACGTTGTGCCATCTGTGGGCGGCACACCCAAGTATGAAAGCACCATTTGGTCCACCCGGGATATTGCCCCGCAGGTTGCCCAAAAAGGCTTTTCTTTTCTTCCCTTTTGAATGAGGCAAGTTCATCGATATATTTACTCTATACTCGTAGCGCGACAGGTTCAGAAACCGATTTTCAAGGGTCGTGTAAAGTTGGTTCAAAGAATCTGTTCGCACACCGTAAACATAAACATGAGGAAGATACACAGAAAGGGGGGACGGAGACCGTAAACCTTGCGCAAAACGTATGGCGCCTTCTGCAGCACTCGAAGGATTGCCGGGAACATCCCGCATGAAACCGGCAGACGTCGGAGGTGACCTTGGGGGCAATGGAGGAAATCTGTGCGAGCAACTGCGCTGCCCTCTCTCCCTCTTTTCACTGTCAAGTGGTGGGAGCAAGGAGGAATGTACCAGACGTTCCCATAATTCCTTGCGTGCAGCCTTGCACATTGCCTCTTGAGATTTCTGCAAAGGTCTATTTTAATGCGTCCTCGTTTTTTGTGCCTCGATTTCCTCCCCAATGACGCTACACTACGCTCACGCTGTTGCTGACCCCGATACTGGAGGTGGCAAGCCGGCGGAAGTGGATGTAGCAGTCAGCCGTTACGCCGTAGATCGCTCTCCAGCTCCATAGTCCGCACAAACTGCAACAACCACGGGCTGGAACGCCGCGACAACGGCAACACTCGCGTTCGCTCACATTTTTTTGCTCGCGCTTCTGCAACCAACTGCCGGGATCGCTAAACTTTCGATTTTGCCAGAACTGGCAAAATCCTTGCTGAACTTTGAATGGGTTCTCCAAGCTACGAAGGCTCACACTCAATTGATCAAAGGACATTTTCAGCACTACAAACATTACGCCGTTCTCAAAGAATCCGGACAGTTTGGGCAGTCGCTCTCGTCGTCCCAACGTTCACGACCGTAGTTTGCTCTTAGCACTGGGCTGCTCAAAGAGAACTGAATAACTGAAAAATGTTTCCAGCTTGTGACAGGATTTGGACACGTGACTAAACTAAGCTTCTTTACCTGTAAATACTTGCATTGGTGCCTCCTTGCACAATGAGCTTTTCAAATTTATAAGAAATTAACTTTCTTTCTAACGATACAAGTACACTATAATTTTTCTCAACTAATGAGTCTACTGTAGCGTTATGTACTGGCAACAGTCAATACTGCCACAAGGGCAGTACTAACCTTCACAGTAGCTAAGGAGGAGGCAATCGCAGCAGAGTCCGCCCACCGTCAGACAGAGAAGATTTGGGGAGCAGATGTGTGCCGGGTCAGTAAGCACGTGACTCCGAGCGCCAAGTCGAACGCCTCTGAATCGATGGAAGCATCTGCGCCAAAGTCGCAGCCAAAAGCCAATGAGTGCTTCGCTGTGGAGGGTCACGCGCACCAGATGACACGCTCAGTGTCGTTTTTGCGAGCGGTGGGGCCACGTCGTGAAAGTTTGTCGACAAAGGGCAAAGCAGTCGTCACCGACGCCTAGGCAGACGAGTGAAAGATGCCAAGACGGTCGGCGGCGCGACGGGAAAATGGCGGACATGTTCGGCATCTTCCAAGTAACTGCCGAGGAGCCTGCTGTCCAGGTGGTTGTCTGGGTAAACGGAGAACTTCTTGAGATGGAAGTCGACTCTGGAGCGGCGTGCTCCTTGATCAACGAGAGAACTATGCGCCAGCTGCGGTTGTCCAAGCACAAGCTACGCCCGTGTGCACTGAGTCTTCGCACGTAAAACCGGCAGGAACTGAAGGTGCCGGGCTCTCTGATGGTCCAAGTCACCTACATAGAGCGCCAAGAACGACCGTGCCTCGTCATGATCGAGGGAGCAGACGTAGGCTTGCTGGGTAAAACCTGGTTCCAGGCTCTCGGGATTGAACTGAAAGTCAATCAACTGCAAGGAACAACGAAGAGCCAGAGTCTGTCTACAGCAGTAGTGCTGCGAAGTCACGCCAAGATCTTCCAACTGGGTCTCGGCAAGAGCAGGGGACCACCAGTCCGAGTCGAAGTGGAACCGACTGCCCAGCCCAAGTTCTTTAGACCATTTCCAGCTCCCTTTGCCTTACATTAGTGGGGCCGAAGCTTTGGACAAGCTCATCAGTCGAGGCATTTTGGAACCCACCCGAAACTCCAGTTGGGCAACACCAATAGTACCTGTGGTCAAGAAGGATGACACAGTGCGAATCTGTGGCGACTACGAGAGTATGGTGAACCCTGTCCTTCGTTGGGAAAGCTACCCTTTTCCCACACCTGAGGAGCTTCTTGCGAAGCTGGCAGGCTGTGCCAAGTTTTCCAAGCTTCATTTAGACCAAGCATAACTGCAGGTGCCTGTTGATTGTGAGACAGCTGACCTCCACCATCTGGGTCACACACCTGCAGTTCCAAGTAGCTGTTGCAGTCACTATTTTCCAGAGATACATGAAAGAGCTGCTGCAAGGACTGGAAGGGGTGCGAGTTTTCCTTGATGACAACCTCGTAGGCGGTAAAGGTGACGCAGAGTACAACACTCGTCTGCAAGCAGTGCTTCAGAGAATTCAAAATGATGGTGTCCTGCTGAAATGCATCAAGTGTGCTTTTGGAGTGGATGCAGTCGTATTCCTGGGATACAAAGTCAGCAAGGCAGGAATACAGCTGATGGATGACAAGGTCAAGGCTATCCATGGAGCACCCGATCCGAAGTGTAAGAAGGAGTTGCAAGCGTTCCTAGGAGCACTCAACTTCTACAACAGGTTCCTACGGGGAGGTGACTACCGTATTTACTCGCACAACGAACGCACTCGCGTAATAAACGCACCCCCCAAGTCGGCTCTCAAAATTTCGACTTTTTTTTTCACTTGCGTAATAAACGCACTCCCAACTCGAAATTTTGACCCCCTCCTCCCACGCGCGCGAAATGAACGCACTTTTCTATTCTGGTGCAGCGAGGTCGCGAATGCATGGGAAGCGTGGGCGAACAAAACGCCTTGCAAAAGGAGTTAAAAAAAAGAAAAAAAGATCCAACGGAAGCAAGAAAAAATAACATGAAAAGGAGCTTTTTTTTGCACAGTGCAGTCTGGATTTTGGGTTGCGCGCCGCGCTCAAGGAGATAAGAAAGAGAAGCGGAGAAGCCCTCGCCTAAGCAAAGCGTGCATAAAAAAGGCATCCTGCCCTCGCCTTCTCCTCCCACTTTAAAAAGAGAAGCGAGAAGCCCTCGAAAATGAACGCACTTTTCTATCCTGGTTCAGGGAAATCGCAAATGCATAGGCGTGGGCAAAAAAAAAAAAAAAAGAGATCCAACGGAAGCAAGAAAAAATAACATGAAAAGGAGCTTTTTTTTTTTGCACAGTGCAGTCTGGATTTTGGGTTGCGCGCCGCGCTCAAGGAGATAAGAAAGAGAAGCGGAGAAGCCCTCGCCTAAGCAAAGCGTGCATAAAAAAGGCATCCTGCCCTCGCCTTCTCCTCCCACTTTAAAAAAGAGAAGCGAGAAGCCCTCGAAATGAACGCACTTTTCTATCCTGGTTCAGGGAAATCGCAAATGCATGGGCGTGGGCAAAAAAAAAAAAAAAAGATCCAACGAAAGCAAAAAAAAAAACATGAAAAGGAGCTTTTTTTTTGCACAGTGCAGTCTGGATTTTGGGTTGCGCGCCGCGCTCAAGGAGATAAGAAAGAGAAGTGGAGAAGCCCTCGCCTAAGCAAAGTGTGCATAAAAAAGGCATCCTGCCCTCGCCTTCTCCTCCCACTTTAAAAAGAGAAGCGAGAAGCCCTCGAAATGAACGCACTTTTCTATCCTGGTTCAGGGAAATCGCAAATGCACGGGCGTGGGCAAAAAAAAAAAAAAAGATCCAACGGAAGCAAGAAAAAATAACATGAAAAGGAGCTTTTTTTTGCACAGTGCAGTCTGGATTTTGGGTTGCGCGCCGCGCTCAAGGAGATAAGAAAGAGAAGCGGAGAAGCCCTCGCCTAAGCAAAGCGTGCATAAAAAAGGCATCCTGCCCTTGCCTTCTCCTCCCACTTTAAAAAGAGAAGCGAGAAGCCCTCGAAATGAACGCACTTTTCTATCCTGGTTCAGGGAAATCGCAAATGCATGGGCGTGGGCAAAAAAAAAATAAAAAAAGATCCAACGAAAGCAAAAAAAAAAAACATGAAAAGGAGCTTTTTTTTTGCACAGTGCAGTCTGGATTTTGGGTTGCGCGCCGCGCTCAAGGAGATAAGAAAGAGAAGCGGAGAAGCCCTCGCCTAAGCAAAGCGTGCATAAAAAAGGCATCCTGCCCTCGCCTTCTCCTCCCACTTTAAAAAGAGAAGCGAGAAGCCCTCGAAATGAACGCACTTTTCTATCCTGGTTCAGGGAAATCGCAAATGCATGGGCGTGGGCAAAAAAAAAAAAAGATCCAACGGAAGCAAGAAAAAAATAACATGAAAAGGAGCTTTTTTTTTTTGCACAGTGCAGTCTGGATTTTAGGTTGCGCGCCGCGCTCAAGGAGATAAGAAAGAGAAGCGGAGAAGCCCTCGCCTAAGCAAAGCGTGCATAAAAAAGGCATCCTGCCCTCGCCTTCTCCTCCCACTTTAAAGCGAGAAGCCCTCGAAATGAACGCACTTTTCTATCCTGGTTCAGGGAAATCGCAAATGCATGGGCGTGGGCAAAAAAAAAAAAAAAAGATCCAACGGAAGCAATAAAAAATAACATGAAAAGGAGCTTTTTTTTTTGCACAGAGCAGTCTGGATTTTGGGTTGCGCGCCGCGCTCAAGGAAATAAGGAAGAGAAGCGGAGAAGCCCTCGCCTAAGCAAAGCGTGCATAAAAAAGGCATCCTGCCCTCGCCTTCTCCTCCCACTTTAAAAAGAGAAGCGAGAAGCCCTCGAAATGAACGCACTTTTCTATCCTGGTTCAGGGAAATCGCAAATGCATAAGCGTGGGCAAAAAAAAACAAAACAAAACAAAACTTGCGAAAGGCGGCAAAAAACAAAAACAAACCACGTAACCAAGAGAAAAGAAAAAACATAAAGAGGAGCTTTTTCTTTCTTTTTTTTTGCACAGCACAATGTTGTCCCGGGGTTGCGCGCCGCACGCAAGGAGATAATAAAGAGAAGCGGAGAAGCCCTCACCTAAGCAAAGCGCGCAAAAAAAGAATTTTTTTTTTGTGTTCGCAGTTTGGTTTTGGTGTTGCGCGCCGCGCACAAAGAGATAAGAAGTTACGCCAATTTTTCGGGATAAAAGGTCCGTTCATTATGCGGATAAATAGGGACGCAAAAATTTTACTTCGCGTAATGAACGCCCCCCCCCAACTTTGCACCGATTTTTCGGAAAAAAAAGTGTGTTCATTCTGCGAGTAAATACGGTACAGCGAGCTT
Source organism: Ixodes ricinus (assembly GCA_037355805.1). Lineage (NCBI taxonomy): Eukaryota > Metazoa > Arthropoda > Arachnida > Ixodida > Ixodidae > Ixodes > Ixodes ricinus. The sequence continues at coordinate 37,610 of JAZHYW010052210.1, forward strand.
GCTTGTTGCAGCAGTTTCTCGAAACTAAGTGTGGAGTTTCGACACAGCACTTCCTGACCTGTGACCTGTGCTTTGATTTCATCGATGCCGCCGTAAAGAAGCAAACATTAAAAACGAGTGCGTTGGTAAATATACTTAAACAATCGGAAAGAATAAACACAAATTCGGCATGGAAACTGATGCATACAACTGTATGCGTCAGTTTTCGTCCTGAATTTGTGTTTATTCTTTCCAATTGTTTAAAGAAGCAAAATTTAAAATTTTTTAAGTTTCCGAGCCGCTTCGCATTTTCTCGCATAATCTGTCATGACCCCCCTTTGGGGTCGGGAACGACAGTTTGGGAAACACTGGTCTGCCGTATGAAGAGAAATGTGGTTACTGATACGAGCCATAAACGCAAAGATTACAGTGCACCTAAACTTCCAACAAGATCTCACCTGTTTGAGTCTGAAGATTTCAATGTTTCGCAGGTGATAGGCACTCCTTTTTGTAGACTCGTTGTAGGGTGGAACCTCGAAGTGACCTGGACGTGTACAACCCACATCCAGTGAGCCACTAGACCCTCAAGCTCACCCAACGTGCCCAATTTTCACCCAAACCCAACGAGACAAGAAGTCCGTGCATAAATGAGCTGGTCACACGCCTCAAACAACATCTAAAGTTGGAGTAAACGAATGACAAGAAACACAAGGGAGCCATAAAGTATGGGTGAAATTTCATTAGGTGGTCGAGTTTTCTACTTGGAGTCCCCCTAAGGGGGTCTCCCACCCGACAGTTACATAGGCCGTTATTTTTTTGCACTTCCGCGACTCCGCGCTCGAGGCAGCCCATGTGCTTGCAGAGTCGAACTCGAGGCCTTTGGCTGGTAATTCGTTACTCAAAAGAGACTAATTAGGTACATTACAAATTTCAATCTAAATAAAAAGAATGTGACAAGTTTGAAGTAACTTTAATACTGTTACTTCCAGGTCTGGTTCAAACCGACCACAAACAATGAGAAATACTGGGAAACTTCCCAGTACTGTCTGTGTTCGGTACGAGATTAAAAAAGCAATATATGACGATCGAATCAACGATAACCGATTCCCCCATGCATGCCGTAAAGATCCCGCAGTGGAGCGGGGCCTCGAGTTTTCGGCAATTGAGAAAGAGAAATGCATTTTTGGTGTAATGTTGGTGCCTACTCCCTGCATTCTAATAAAACGAAGTGGTCCGACTCTTTGGCACAGTCTGGCACATTACTGTCAAAGGAATGCACAACGTGCAATCCGAGTGAAAGCAGATTGGTCGTGGAGCTGGGGCGCCTGCTTCCCACCTTTCATGTAGTCGGGTCCCTTGTAGATCCCCGAGATGCCCGCTATCCTCACGCCGTTCACGTTCACCACACCTGCGTAGCCTGAAAGAGAGGGCGACCCGCAGCTGGAGAAGTACGCTCATCATTTTATCCGGTCACGCAACCGTAATATCCAGAGAGACGGCCCACCCAAAAACGAAAGCAAATTGGGTGAAAATAAGTAGTGGAGTAATTTCGGTGTGCGACAAAAAGGTTGAAAAAAAGTACTAGGGGTGTGCTAATACTTGAATATACGAATACGCACCGAATACTGTCAGGACTGGTTATAACGAAGCTGATTATAACAAAATAGCAGCAACAGCGAAGGGATCACGATTTCCAATTCCCATCTGCACTTTACCAATGCATTTGTGTCTGTTTTTAGCAAAAGAAATTGAGCGGCTCCCGTGGATATAGCGAAGAGAAATTTTGTGATAATTCAAAAAAAGAATAAAATTCACAAAGTTTACTAAGTCTTGGACCGCCGTGCTTTGCTGCCGTGGGCAAGAAGCCACCCAGAACAGGTTGCAGAAGATGCTCGAAAGGCCAGCGGCGACAGTCTTTGCAACGTCGTCTGCTCCCTGCTATTTATCTGGAAAGCGGCTTTACCGCATCAAACGCAGAGAAGCAGTGTTGGCATGCCGATAGGGGCGTTTGGAGCGCTAACGACAATATACCGGCAGAGATGATGGAGAAAGCCTAGATTTAGAAAGCACGCCATCACGAACCGCAAACCTGCGCACCATGGCTTGCTGTGGTCGGCGCTAGTCGGCGCGAGCGGCACTCGCGCCACCTCTCAGCCGGAGAGCCAGCCAATTTCTCTCCTACCTTTGCAGGCGGAATAGAGGTGGCGCCCCCCGCTCTCCGCGCCCACGGCTCTGTTTGCATCGTTGTGCCGAGCGATCCGAAACAAGGTTCACCAAGTCTCTCGCGACTGGAAACCAAGCCAATGTTTTCTGTTCCCGAATTTTATCCGCGTTATCTGTCGAAAAATGTACCCTGCCGGCCCTGCTTTCGGTCAGGGGTGACGTGACTAAGCGAACGAAAAGTGCCATTTGGAAACATTTCGTAAAGAACTCGGCCCAAGAGGTGATGCGCAAAAGCTATGAAACGAAACTTCAAACGCCATAGAGTATGACGACGCCACTTGCGAACCATCTCAAGAACAAGCATTTTTCTTTCCACAGTGTGTTTTTGAGAGACAGCTGGACGCAAGGAAGACCAGACGGTGCATAGCCGCCCGTCAAAAGTGCGCTGAAGTCGGGCAAGGACCCATCGTAGCACAAGAGAACGGCGGCAACCACCAGGATTGCCTGAATACTGGCGCTTGACCATCAGCCATACATTTGTGTCGTGAATCGAGGTTTCAAAGAGCTGATGAACCACGTAGAGCCATTGTACAAGATACCCAGCCGCACAATGTTTTTGAGGACAATCATCCCGGAGTTGTAGAGAGACACAGTCAAAGCTGTCAAGGAGAGAATGCATGCAGAACTTTCAGGAAGGCATAAAGTCAATCTAGTTTACAAGTGACATGTGAACATCGAGGTCTAACCAAAGTTACATCAGCCTCACCTGCCCTACTTAAGTTCCAACTTCGAGATGAGAAGCTTTGCATTGGACAACCGGAATGTGGTCAAAGAGCCGCACTGCAGCCCTTAGAGGCATTTCTTGCATCCTAATGCAGTGTATGAACCATACACTGCATCTAGTTATAAAAGATGCCAAGGCAGACACAGCAGAAGTTTCCGCCGTTCTCAAGTGCGTGTCGCGCAATTGTTGGTCATTACAAACACAGTGCCCAAGCTGCGGCAAGACTGCAGGATTGCCAGCGACCGGATGAAACTATCCGTTTTGAAACTTATTCAAGACGTGAAAACAAGGTGGAACAGTAAGCATGACATGCTCTTGCGTCTTGTGCAGCTGAAAGAAGCCCTCTGTTTAGAGCTTGCCACCTCTCAGACAACTGTGCCCAACCTGACATCACAGGAGTCGAAAGCAGTGGCTGGGCTCGTCAAAGCCCTTGAACCAATTGCGTCGGCGACCACGGTCCTTAGTGGCCAGAAGTATGCAACTTCGTCGTCAGTAATACCATTTCTCTATCGAACACAAATGGTCCTGAAAGACTGCATTGCAGCGGATGATGACCCCTCAGAGTTTGCAAGAAACTTGCTGAAGAGCATGAGGACGAGATTTCCAGGGCAGAATGAGCAAAAGGAGTATATGCTGGCAACCGCCTGTGACCCATGGTTTCAGAACCTCTTTGTGCTCAAACGTTGCAGGAAACAAGGCTCTTGGAGCTTGAAGAACCGAGTTTCAAGCTTCTCCGGAGGACATCAAGGGACGTACTGAAGCGTCAACGTCACAGCTCACAGAAGCGTGTCAGCAGTATCTGGGACAGCATTGAGAAGCTGGCATCACAGAAGAAGACACTCCTCCTAAACAGCCAACATCGAGGAGTTTCACTGGTATCTTTGAGAGCCCATTTGCAGAAAGGACCAAGACCCTCTAACATTCTGGAAAGAAAGGGGCAAGCAACAGTTCCCAGGACTGTGCAAGATGGCCATGAAGTACATGGGCATTCCAGCAACGAGTGCACCAAGCAAAAAGTTGTTTTCGACAGCTGGCAACATTGTTATGGCCTGGAGGGAGAAGTTGACCCTAGATCACATACAACAGCTGCTTTTCTTTGCATGAGAATTTGAAAATATTTGAGCTCCTGTCAAATAAATTTGTTATTCAATATTCAAGTCAATATTCCGGCTTTTCTTTCTTGATTCGATTGGGCATTCATTTGAGACTTACTATTCGGCATTCGCACACCCTTAGAAAATGCTAGTTTTAGATTTTGTGACGTGCAGGGAGGGGTGATGAACCAAAGATGACTGTCCTACCCAGTCAGCAATGTTTGCTCAACTCCCGTCGTGGCTAAATAACACCATTTATACTGAGGTCACCATTGGCCAGGGCACTGCAATTACTGGAAGTAAGCAATCTTTCGGTGTTTTTGAAAAAAATAGTGAGTCGTGCCAAAATAGGGGGCAAGTTACCTTTCAGGGATGGGGCATCTCTTATGATATTTTCTTTCCTCAAAACAGATGGGATAAAAATCCAAATGAGCACCGAAACGCATAGACAAACATATTGTTTGCGAACAAGTCCGCATTTTCCCACACAAGGATGGGCACTGCGCAAGCGTAGGAACCAGACTCGTGCGAGGTGAAGCGCCTGCACATGCGGCCGCGCCGATACCAGTGCCAGTTGGGATCAGAGCCGCACGTCGGTCTATAAAAATGAGACCAAACGTTGTGGCTCACTCTTTCCCCGAGATAGATCTCGGAAAGAGGGGGCGTGCCGCGACGTTTAGTAGCATTTTTAATAGGCCTCGTAATTCGGGTTTTCTAGGATGCTTAGGGCATTGGAACTGGGTCCCTAAGAACCAACGAATACCCCCAGGGGTTTCCCGAACTCCCGATGCACCTAAGTAAAGTGTTTTACCAGTTTCAGCACTGTCTTAGAAGAGCCATCCGTGGCTGCGTAATTTTGGGGCGAAGAGTATTTTTACAATGTCTGTAGGTTGTTGCAACGCTTTACTGCATAAGTGCCAAGACGGGGGGCAGTCCGAGAGATCATTCCTCAAGACTAAAAGAATGAAAGACGTTTACAGCTCCCTGCAATCCCGAATTAAAGCGCAACTCTTGAGGAGGAGGGGAAGGTACGGAGGGGAGGTATGCCCTCCTCCCCTCATGCTCCCCTCCCATTTAGCAGGAAATTTTTCGCTGCATCTCCTGCTAAATTCAGCGGGAAAAATTTCCCTCTAAATTTAGCAGGGAAATTCTCCGCTAAATTTAGCACAAAAATATTTCCGCTAAATTTAGTGGGGAAATTTTTCCGCTAAAGTTAGTGGAGAATTTTTTCCTCTAAATTTAGTGGGGAATTTTTTATGATAATATTAGCGAGTAATTTTTTTCCGCTAAATTTAGCAGGAAAATTGTACCGCTAAATCTAGCGACGAATTATTTCTGCTAAATTTCGCGGGAGAAATTCCCTTCTCCTCCACCTCCTTTCTCGTGACGTCACACGCGATGTCGCATGCAACGTCATTATGGGAAACGTCCCCATAATGCAACGCGTGGTTATGCCAACGGCGACGCCGCTCAATCCGGAAATGGGCGCCTAAGAGCTATGCTCTAAAAGCTCCAGAACCCCCGACAGGGCGAAGGGGCGCGGTGACATACGGGTTCTCGAGATTAAACAAAGCTTTTGACAGTCGGCAGAGTGCCCATACAGATGGAGAAACCGAGACTGGCCTTACCCATGTAGTAGATGTTTTCGCACAGCCATCCCCCAAAGGCCAGTTCTGCCAGGTAGTTCGAGGCCTCGTGATTCCCACCAATCACGAGGGTCAGCAGTGGCGCCCTCTTCTCTCCTGAGTAGTACCTGTGTGCGAGGCGGGTGAGCCTCGTTACGGTAAGCCATGCGCAGCCAGCTTGGGTCAGCAGTCGTCATTTTTTATGCGCACTCGCAGGTGGGACGCAAGTCGCTCGTCTAGTTCCTTTCGTCTTCGCAACAATGCTACAGTCACTCACGAGGCAGTGGGAGGAGCCTCGCCTGCCCCGCCTCCGCCACGAGCTTCCTACCTGCGATGCCTCCTGCACCTCGAGCGCAGCCAAAGTGCAGAGCACGTGCTCAAGGTTGGGTGCTCGAAAGACGCGCCTTTCTCACTCTGTCGGGGACTCCCCAGTGCTCCAGTTCACGAAGCCAACAAACGTTTCCACCCAAGGAGGTCGGGTTGGAGGAGGTGTCGACTGACACTCGAAAGACGGATTCTCGGAAACTGCCAAGAGTCGATCGGCCAGTTCATGGGGCTTGCGGTGCTGTGCCGTCAAATGGCACGGACCCGAGAGAGAGGAGGAATGTGCGAAGAGACATGCAGACGAGACGAGAGCGACGGAGCGGTATGAATCGAAGGATTAACAAAAACTATGGCAGTTTTTCATAAAACAGCTTTTGTTGCACTTCCTATAATGTGACACCTGCGCCTCTCTATTTTAGGCCTCCCTGGCTTTAACGAATGTTCCAAGTTATCTTGAAGAGAACTACAAAGAATGCCAGAAGCCCTTTGAGCTACTCCATTCCTGGAAAAGCGCTTCGCAACTCCGTGATCGGATGCAGCGAGCAAAGCACGACTCGTGTGGCAGGCTCCTGGGCGCAGACTAGCTTGGACGGCTTGTGGCATACACCAAGGCCCGTAGCGGAGTGAAATAAAAAAGCGAAGGCGCTGGTTCGCGAGCATTGTGCCCGCGACAATGAAGAACGACAAAAAGAGCCAATAATGGCACGCACATCTGTTCCCTCCCACGGCAGCAAATTATGTCCCGTTTTCCACTGAAAAGAAATCTGGTGACAGCGAAATGGATGCGCATGATCTTCGTGTGATCACCTTGTTAGGACCACAAAGTTTTCTTTTTCCTGTTTCACAAACTCTTAGGCTTATGGTTCTGTGTCCGACCTCTGGCAAGCCCGAGCAAGTTGATTATTAATCGCCGAGAGATAAATATATTTATTCCTTTTGTTCGTGTCCTCGTCGAAGGGCCGTCTAGTTGGCAGAGAAATGGACGTACATCGGTGTTACGATTGTTCTAGGAGGAGTGATGAAGGGAAGGAAGAAGACAAGAAACCACGAGAGAAGTGGCGGTGCCGCACTGAAGGATTCGGGATAGGCAGTAATAAAGCACAGCACCGCAAGGACAACCTTTGTTGGGGTGTCCAGGCCGTTGTGCTGTTTTCGAAGTGATCAAGGTGTACGAGGGCAACTCGAATGCAAGGGAGTCAACCGTCGACGACAATCATCACCGCTGTAGTTCAGCCACCTGACCAACGCGGCTTTATCTACGACAGATTTAGAACATTAAACCGTCATTTCCTCCTTGCGCTGCCATTTCTCACGAGTTCACAGCACGCGCATCGATTAACGAACCCCTCGGATTTTGAAATCTCACTAACGTGTGAGCCGAGTAGAGACTTAATAAGCCAGCCCCGAACACCGATTTCTCAATAATGCATATAGCGTTCACGTGTAAATTCTGTATTCTCGTTTGTCCTCCTTCACTGTAGAGCGAGTATTTTCCTAACACAATCTGGTGTTTCGTGCGACATATCTCCAACATTGTTCTGCACTGGCTAAATTTCTTATATACAGCTGGGAGACAAGTCGCCCTTTGAGGCAGACTAAATTCTAGACTGTAGAAGCATACACACAGCCCAACTTTTTGTTTGCTTTACCCGTATCAAACGCCTCATTCTCGCCAGCCTTGTCCCGACAGTAACAACCTCAACAAACGTCGTCTCAAATCGTCGATTTCTAAAAAAAAGTGGGTTTACATCTCGAGATAAGTCGATCCTTCTAAAACCGATGCACGCTAGCGAAGGATTCGCAGCGGATCAGGCGGAGCCCGCAGCAAACCATGCAAGTGCAGCAGACGACGCGGGGAGAGCCGATCTTATGGCGACGGCAACGCTACTGTTTCGCCCACTACCGCAGCGGCCTGCGGTCCTGCGGTGAAAGCCGCTACGGTTCCTGGATTGACTCCCTCTAATAACGTTGGGGAGAAGTAGAGAGTGTACTTGTGGAAGTCCTTCATCTCCTGGTACTTTTTGGGGACAGCCATGCAGTCCATGTCCGACGCATTTCGCACCGCTTGGAAGTCGCCGCAGATTATTAAGAGGTCAACCTACAAAAAAAGACGACGACACAAATTAGAGGGACGCCGAACAGTCGCGGACCGAACCGAACTCACGGTGAACTTGTGGCGTTCTTCTATTGCTTGGATTGTCTCGTAAATCTTGTCAAGTTCCCCGTGCGCACATCCTTCTACGGCTATTCTCATTGTGGAAGATCTTGTTGCTCGAGACAAATATTACTTAACGCACGCAGTGACCACCAAGTTAACCAAAGAAACTTTATAACTTTTTGCAGTCAGAAAGGCGGCGTTTGTTGCCGTGGTTTGCTATGCGCGGTGGTCACTGCAGTGGAGGCCGCCATGTTTATGCCATGGTTCGTAGAGTCGTACAGTTTACAGATTGATCATGTTATAATTTCTGCTAGTACTCGTACAATAAAAAACCGAACTGATTAGTTACAAAAAAGTTTATTTTTTGTGTACTATTATTTTTGCAAGCTATAAAGAGTTGAGATTGAGATCATGAAAGTGGCGGGAAAAGAAAACTCACCAGCTTGCGTAGGCAACAATATGGAGACACTTCTGATTGGACGAAACACTGCCACGTGACCGGGTGAAATGGGGGAAGTAGCGAATTCGGTATTGTTGATGTCTCCGTGAAATTTTAGGGCTAAATCGTCGTCGAAATTTCTCGGTTTTCGTGTTGATCCCAAAGGATAACCCGGCGGACTGGGCCCTCTCATGAATTAACCGAAGATCAAGTAAGCCCTTTCACTCAGCTCGCTGTCGCGGCGCCTTCCTCGGCGTCGACGGCCGATCCAGAGTGTCATCGCGTATCGGCACTCGCGAACAATCGCGACCGTTTCGGCCGTCCAAGTTGCACCGGTCACGTTCAAAACCCCGATGGCAGGCGTTCGCTGGCGCCCGTCTCGCTCCGGCCGACACCCTCGTGTACTGTGCTCGCCGTGCGCGAGATGCGTCCGTGAACCGAGGCGTGCGGGGTAGAACAGACACGGCGCCCGCGAGAACAGTGGTGGTGGCTCACTTCCGCCGTTTCGTCAGCTCGGGCGACTCGCCAGTCCGAGGAGATAAATATACACATCGGGCGCAGCTTAAATAACACGCGGAGTCGCCGTTTCCCACAAGTTGCGCGTCAAAAGAAACGTCATCTTTTATTTATTTTTTTGTTGTTTGTGACGAGCCGCATCGCCTTCTGCCACTGGCGCCGTCCGTCGTCGTCGTCGGTGGTGGCAGCGGCTGCTAATTTGTCTGGGGTCAGCTTGGTCATCCCGGCGACCGACGGCGACAGAAGCGTGTGAACGCGAGGCCCGAGAGTGACCGCATTTTCCGAGTATAGTAGTCGGCGTCGGATCACGTAACTGCACGGACCAGTTGGCACGGCGGTCGGTTGCTCGCTTCGAGAGCCGGACTTCTTCGTGTCGGGTGCGTGCGACACGGCTTGTTGGTCCGGTGCTCGAACGCGGTAGATGCACAGGACTCCGGCCGAACTGTGTAAGTGGCGCCCGGCGCTCGATCCCGTATTCTCAGGCTAACGGAACTTCCTTGGAGGCAGGATCGAGGTGGAGCGACCGCATCTGGGACATCTTGAGACGGGGGACTGCGGAAACTGTGGGGAGTTTTGTGTTGTGTGTAATGTTACCCCTCAAAGCCGGTTGTATGGGTGCGGAAAAATTCCCTTTGAGCACCAAACGATTTGTGCACAGTTTGTTTAGCCTGGGCTCTCGAATCCGATTTCTTTTATTTCTTTACCCGGCTCTCGCCTTACTACTGGCACACAGACCCCTGTGTTCATAAGTGTGGGCATAGTTGAAAGAGGCATCATCAACGATGTCGATGCCGCTCTTTCATAGCTTATCGGCTTGCAAGGCCGGTCACCATCGTCACTCCAAAACTCCCCACTTAAAAAGCCTATCGCAACTTTTCACAAGATAGCCCAGTGCCGCACGGAGGACAAAGAAAAAGAATTAACATCTCCCAAGTATTGCTGATCATGGATCGGCTTCAACAGAATCATTAGAAATTATGTGACTCAACTTATATGTCTACTGTACCTAGACCTTCGCTCGCTTTAGTTGGGTCCTCACTCTATGGTCATGACTCAATCAATGGGCTCTAAGCATTCTAAGAAACCAAACATTACATTCATGCGTGGCTATTTCTCCGTTAAAATCGGTATCGAAGATTGATTACCTCGGAACTATCGCAGACACCGGAGGGCGTCCTCGAATGAGGAGAAGCTCTCCTCTCCTCATCTGATAGTTCAGAGATAATCAATTAACCACGCATGAATGTCATGTTGTTTTTTAGGATGCTTAGAGCCCATGGATTGAGTTATGATTATAAGTAGACTTGCAGAAAGTGATTTATTGCCCCTTTCACCACCAAACACACCACAAGTGTCGTGTTCTTTTAGTGATTACCAACAGTCGGCTTATTTTGTTGTGTTCATAGCTGTCAGAGGAAGGGAGCCCTTTGTGAAGGCATTTGTAACTGATGGCCAAAAGTTGGAACCTTAGAAATAGGGGGGGGCACCTTTGGCCAAGTTACGTGAGAAGTATTACGGAAGATTTGGGACCTGTTTTAGGCTCCGCAAGGGAACGACTTGGTGGCTACAGCATCCTCCTCTGTCGTGTTTGGGCGTGGGGCGTCCTGTTCTTCTTGCGGCTGTCGCATGCCATTGTAGGGGTGAGTTACGGTTCCTCTTTCTGGATGACAGCACAGACCACCATACACAATGAGTGACATTGTGATTGCACTTCTTCTTTCTTTTTTTTTATGTCTGCAGCAAAACACGCTTAGAGGATTTTTTTACTCGTGTCGTCTAATGACATATGCTCTCCGCTCACCACACAGCTTTGGGGTTCCGACTGTTAGGGAATTTGTGGTTCTTTTCTCAATCTTAATTTGGCTGTCAGAAGACTGGAGTAGCTACAGCTGCAGTTTCAGCAGTTTTGTTTTGGTACCTTGCGTTGCAGGCCTGTATACTAATGCGGTTTGTAAGGTTAGGGACGACCATTGGATATGCTTTCACTGCAAGGAGCGGATGGGGTGGAAACATGGGCGATATATGTGTGAAATGAATAGAATGTTTGGGGAATCATAGTGATGGTTTGATTGCTGGGGGGAGGGAGAGAGGGAGTGGGGAGGATAGCAGAGGTGTGGCAACAAAATCTCTTCAAAAGTTACGGTACTTATCTCGAATTTTAAAAACAAGGTTTTTAACAATAAGTAAGCACCATTCTCTCGAATTTTACATAAAGTGGTTTTTCGGGTTGCTCTACCATGACAACTGAATTTTTCGTTGTGGTTATTTGTGCAGACAAAGCACATCTCAGAGCTGCATGCACTTGTTTGTCTATATGACAGAACTGCCTTTGAGCAATCCTTTGTCTTCAGATTTAGACTGCTTGGCAGTGGTAGCTTTCATCCACTTATTGAACATCTTTCATTGGATTCTGATGCTATCAGCAGGTCTGGGCAGGCATCATTAACAAAAGTCCGTCTTCAGCTGCAAACTCGGAAGCTTCAGTTCAGGGTCCCTTCAGGGCCTGTGTCACAAGCTGCAAACTTATTTTCTCTTTGGGAAATTGCGATGAAAATGTATGATAAAAGTGAGACAGAGCTTGTTAACCCCTTGTATATTAAATATACTTTTTGTGAAACTTTCAATGAAACACAATAGAGTTTACCATGAAGGGATTTGTTGCAGGGTTCTTATTGTAAGATACAGTTACCAGCAGGGCGGCCAGTATGTGACACAAATGCAGTGACAGAAGTGCTGCACCATTTGCTCCAAATTACGCCATGAACGAAAGTCTACTACATCTTGTGCCAAAATGCCATTTTTGCTAGGAATTGTGCCAAGCCTGCACTGAAATAGGCTTAAGCAAAGTAAAAATAGAAGTACTTTATTCTTGGTTGGCTTTAATATTGAGAAAAGTTGGAGGAAAGGAAAATGGCACAAATAAATATTTCACAGCGTCTCTACTTACCATATAGTTTGTTTCATCTTAAGTCAGAGCACAGTCAAAGGTTCTAACACATACAACCATAAAGACACATACTAAAAGCGCAAGTTACAAGGCATTCGCTGTACTTGATTGATCTAGTCGATTAAAGAACACGCACAGGAAGATGAACGAATGCCCTGATGTTGCGCTTTGGCTTTAGTCGGTTTGTGGCATTTGCTTGTAGCGTCGGCTGCGCTTTCAAATAAGACGAGACGAGGTTTAGAAATTGCTCGTCAATTGCGCTGGCCGGTTGATCGCCGGAATCGTCGAAATTTCCACACGACATTGGCAGCCAACAGCCACGAGAAAACATTGCTGTGATAAGACAGAACCGGGGTTTTGTACTCCTGATGAGATCACTTGATTATCATGTCTGCCACATGCCTCCGTGCTGCCTCTCAACAGCGCTTGTGTCAAGCTTCACCGCTTTGCACCCGAGTGCTAAGTGCAGCGGCCGACACGGGTGAGCGCCCGGGTTAATGCAATATGCTCGAAAATTAGGCTGAGAACTGTTCCAGGTCTACCCTTTTTAGTCTTGATTTTAGGTTGCTCTCCAATTTTTAAAAGCACCCCATGGAGTTACAGGTGCGGCAGTGGGCTGGTAAGTGCCCTGCTCCTGTATCCTTCAGAGACGCTGCGTGTTCTCATGCCCGGTCATTTGTGCAGTGACAGTGGGATATGGTATACAACTCCTGTTTGGCATGTGGCAGATCTCTTTGCATTTGTCCAATATTCATGCTGACATCCCTGCTTCAAGTTGGCTTTGATTCCACTTTTTCTTAGTTTGGCTCGCATGCCTCGCTTTGATAGGCTGTTCTAAACTTTCATCGTTACTTTCAGGCTGCATGCAAGCCATAAGCTACTTCTGCCCTACCTCCAAAATTCTTCATCTGATGCAATACTTGTCCAATCTAAAATACACTGTTCGCATTAACGTTTGCGCCATTAAACGGGACCTCACGTGCAGGAAAAACTGTAAGGTCTTGAAAAGTGGGTCAAACTGCACCTGTCTTATCTTTATGGGGCCCCTAGCATAGCCGCACATATTTTCAGAATAGCTAAAGGTACAAATGTACAATAGGAAGCATGGCCCTTGGAATGCTGTTTTCTAACAGATGCCATGGAGAGGTGCAGTAGGATGACAACGATCCAGTGCTAAACAGGAAAGGAGAACCCAGAGGGGAGAGAAAGAGCCCAGAAAAGAAGGTCACTTAGGGTCTGAGGTGTGTACGATAAGTGGAGATTGTAGGCAAACAGTCCATGAATAAGTTACAGGTAGGCGGAAGACCTTTTGCTTTCAATGCAAAAACACAGATAGGTGAGCCTTTCCCTCTGACAGTAGTGACGGCTGGGTGACCCAGCCATCCTGTTTATTTTTGGATATGTGCCTCTACCATGGGACAAGCAGTAAGATATGACACCATGTGCTCGTTTTCTTAAGTGAAAATGATGAGTTGACACCTTACTTGGTGTCGACTCACCATTTCTCTCAGAATACCGGGGAAAAAAAAATCCGACAGACACCCTTCGATTTTCCTAAAAAATAAACTCAGAAAACGCAGAATACTACCTTAAACCAAGGAAAATAGGGTGCTATTTCGACCTGACGTCCATTCTCTTTACGCTTTATTTGCGAGGAGAATGTTAATTTTGTGATTGAAGTGATGCAAGCTAGAACGGTCATTGTATCGGGGTTGCAAAAGGGCAGTATCTAGCAGAGCGAGCGTACCTTTTGAGGAGTTAGTAGTGTGGCGCATAATTACGTGTCACACAGTTGAAGAAAAATGGCAACACCTAAGAAGTGCTGTAGGCAGGAGGGGCAGCTTATCTAATAAGCGCCTTTAACCCCTAATCATGTTCAACCAACTACCGTAAAATACCGTGCAAGTGCCCACTCAAACTTCAGAGATAATCACAAAAAATATCGGATGGGCGCTTGTCTGGTCATCCATTCTACATATAATGTACTGTGCATATTTTCTCAGATCTTACAAATTTGGAGATGGGCGCTTAATGTGGAATGGGCGGATGCGCGGTATTTTACGTTAGCCCAAATTCACACCCTTTTACAGCTTATCTCCCCACTGAGCTCCCACCACTTTTACTTTCATCCACCGACCGAAGTTTGTGCTTTCGTCACTGTACGAGGACAGTGCGCGCGTGCTTGGAACTGTTCTTGAAAAAGGTCCATTGCAGAGCAGCTGTGCGTACTGTGTAGCAGCTTCATTGAGGGCTGCACATATGCTGTGGTACCATTGCAGCAATCATTGTTGGATTGTTCGCCAACAAGGGGCCTGCATTTGACAACGGCACCGATAACAGCTGTTGGCTGACTGTTTCAAACAGCATCTTTGCTCCGACTTTGCATTTACACGCAATATGTGAAATTCCCTTTTATCTCAAACTGGTTGCAGTTCCATTTTTGAGTGTTCTCTTGCCTTCTCATTTCCGTGGGCTTACAACGTCTCGTTCGTGTCTCAAGTTTGCCTGTCATCTTTGAGGGCGAAGTTTTCCACTTATGTTCCGTCCCTTTTGCTGTGATCCAATCGATGTGTGAAATGGCTGGTGTCCGCCAGTGGCTTCAAAAACTCGCAGTTTGTCAAGGGCTTTCCTGTTTTCATATATTAGTTTTTACTCTAATAGTGTACTGCATGCTTTTTGAGATCTTGTTGTGACTAATGTACACTACTAAGGAGTATGGTGTCGGTATTCAATCCCCAGGGAAATTAGTTTTGGGTGTGTATCTCAAAATACTTGTTTTCTTTGTTAGCATTGCTGTGCTATTGTTTCCTAATTCATTGTCTCGAGTGAATTGTTGCAAACTTTACCCCGAGGCCTGGGGGCATTCAAATGCCATCAGACTGACATGTTTTTGTGTCAATGTCAAGGTTTTCTTCTTTTTTTTTATTTGTTGCATCAAATGCTTTTCATCCTGATGGGGTGTTTTGAACAAAGGCTGTCAGTACGTCTGACAGTAAGCAGGAAGTGTTTGTTCGGGCAAACAATATTTGGGAAACAAACAACTTTCTCTGTTGTTGAAAATGCTGCAATTGCCATAGATGTTGGTGGCTAAGAAAACATTTGCAATAGGATTCTCATTGATTGCATACTATTTTGTTAATAGCAGTCTCTGCTAGCATATGTCTGTGATGATTTACCCGTAAGGAAATAATAATTAAACCATGGGATACCACTTCTCATGTCCTGTAAGACTACGATATATTCTCAGTTATAGCAGAAGTCATTTATAAAACATTATAAAGTTATGAATTTTAATAAAAATGCAGGTGCCTGACACTCATTTTCACCTGAAGAACCATTGTAAAAATAAGTTTGCCTCATTGTGGAATACCGCAAATTTCCCCCTTTATGTTGTGAGTTAAGATGCTTGCGTGCAAATTCATGATAGGATATTTGTTATTTTATCAAGACAGAAAACCTCCTCCAGAAACAAAAGTTCTCATATATTTCCCCAACAACCATCTCTTTTTAGAGAGATTTTACAGGGAAATAGTATTCCTCGGGGAGGTATACTTGGCATCACTCTTTTTTTGTTGAATTTGATTGATTGTGCAATAGCTTGTTCAGTGCATTACCCTATATACATATGTTGATGACCTACAGATTTTTGTCTCGTCCTCTAATTCATCAATTTGCAAACATTGGCTGCAACCTACAGTCAAAACCTTGTTGAAATGGGCTGATGCAAATGTACTGTAGAATAACTTGTAATTGGGCTACTTGGTGAACGTTAAATGGTCTAAGGTGCAAAAAACACAACCCAACACACACAGGTGCCTGTGCGTGTGTCTTCCTGTGTTAGTTGTTTTTTGCACCTTACACCATGCTTCCTGATAATAATAATTTGAGATTAAAAAAAAAGAAAACCACTAATGGTTTTTTTTGTCATCGTGGAATTTTCTATGAACCATCTTTAAATAATCTAAACAACTTAATTTTCGCGTAGGCCTAAATTTTGCGAATCGCCTACAATTTGCGAAAATAGGTTCCGCGAACAATTTCAGTAAAACGTAAACACATTGGAATCTGTATTGAGATCTCACCGTGTCGCGAAAATTAGAACCCACAAATTATTCAGAAATTTCAGCTTTGACCTAAATCGCAAAATACTGAGCCTGCAAAAAATAGGTCGGTTTACAGTATGTATGAAATTCGAATTGCCCTAAAAAGTTTTTTTAGTTATCTTATTTGATTGCAAATTGGCTTTACTTACGCACACCAAGAGCCTAAAACACGAGTGCCTCGTATCTCCGTTAAAGTTTTATTGCACATGTTAGGGGGATTGGACCAACTCTGTCTTGCATCTATCGCTCGGTTATTTGGTCCCGGCTCGACTGGGGTAGCATCGTGTACGGCTCCACTCGGGTGTCGATCCTGAGGGCGTTGGACCCCGTTCATCATCGGAGGCTGCAATCAGCTGCCCATTCGTTTCACACCTCCCCGA
Source organism: Ixodes ricinus (assembly GCA_037355805.1). Classification (NCBI taxonomy): domain Eukaryota; kingdom Metazoa; phylum Arthropoda; class Arachnida; order Ixodida; family Ixodidae; genus Ixodes; species Ixodes ricinus. Next base: position 54,122 of record JAZHYW010052210.1, read on the forward strand.
TGCTTAGTCTTGGCACTGGGGATAAGGGAGCGTTCCGGAGCACAGGAGATTTGCCCAAGGCCTTATGTACTCCATTAGAGCGCACTCAGCTGGCAAGTACCCTGCTCGAGGTAATATTGGATACATCAGGCGCCAATATTCCGTCGTCCCCCTTTCTCAGCGAGGAACGGGAGTTCAACAAAATCTGTTAGGATGGATTCAAAGCATCCAGTAGTTGGGTGTCCATCATTGTATCTGGATTATGCAAAATGCGCACAAAGTGCTTCATTGCTAGCGTTATTTTTTGTATTCAACCATCGTATACACCAACTCACGCTTACAAACAAGCCGGCGTGACCCTAGCGGCATGCCACCGTCGCTGCACACATTTGTGATGGGGTGTGGGCAGAAGCTCCGTGTCCCACATCAACAAAGCGTTGGTTTGTGATGTCGGCATGAGTGGGAGGCTCGTGCTCTTTTTTGCATTAAAATTATTGATCCCACGTCTTTTTAACAATGTTTGAAAAAAAAAATAAAAAATTGGGGTGTATTTTTGTATATAGAGTTCAGAACTTAGTCTGCCTCAACACGCGACTCGTCTCCCAGCGGTAGATGAAAAATTTAGCCAGTGCTGTACAACCGCTAGTCTGGGGTCTTCACCACGCAGTAGTGATACACGACCGCACGCCAGTACAATGGTACGATGTAGGCCGTAGTTTGCCGACCCCTGATTGAGACGAATGTCTAGCAAAATGAAACGGTTTGTGGTCCTTTTGGTAAGAGATGTCCATTGTCTTTTTCCATGCAGGCATGAGCAGGGTGGCCTCGCAGGAGATAGCGGGCAAGTATGGGCTGTGCCCCGGCGGAGGGGGGGCGGCGCCGGGGGGGAGGAGGGGGCGGCAGCCTGCAGCAGCAGCTGGAGGAGCTCAAGCGCAAGCTGAAGGAGGAACACCGCAAGGAGCTCAAGATCAAGGAGGGCGCGGAGAACCTGCGCAAGGCCACCACAGACCGCAAGAGCCTGGCCCACGTCAACTCCATCGTGAAAAAGTCCAACTCTCGCCTCTGCGACCTCCGCCGGCAGCTGAGCGACCTCACGGCCGACATCCTCGTCATCCAGGGACACCCATCTGCACAGGGTGAGGAAAGTTCTCACGAGGAACCTGCGCTCTTGTTGCAGGGTTGCAACACGAGCGCAACCTGCGACGAGGTTAGAGGACTGCGGAATTCTCCCAGGTCTAGCTTTAAGAACAGAGGTTCGAATAGAACATTCCCTACGCCGATGATGTCACGGAAGGGGCACTGACACATGCATATCCTTTGGATAGTATCACTTGTGCTTCATATAGTTCCCTCTAGCGCTTGACATAGAACCGCTTCAGGATTCCACTGTCCGCAAACAAGGGGGTGGTGTGCATTTATAGTCTCGAACGTGTATGGCTAGCTGTCCTGCCGGAGAAGACTCGATGGACAAAGCGTGCTCTCGTAGCCTTAGGTTTAGGAATCTACTTGTTTGGCCAACAGACTTTTCCACATGTAAAAGGTATCTGATAGACAACCTTGCCAAGCCAGTTAACATATTTGTCTGTATGCTTTGCTCGGAATTAATCTAGGAACAAAGCTTTTTAAGCTTGTGAGGTGTTGAGAGCAAAATTTGCATCTCAAACCTGGAAGCCACCCTCTTTAGATTGTGTGAGATTTTGTGGATGTATGGCACAACTGCTGGTCGGCCTCTTTTATCTGGGTTTCTATCTCATACTCTTTTGATATTAGCATGCATTCTGTGATATCCAACACAATCGTCGAAAGATACCTAGAGGCGATGAGTCTTTGTATTTGTGTATTGAAGCTGTCTCTGTCAGAGAGGAAGCAAGACCTTTTGAATGCTGCACTCAGTTTGCCAAAAATATATCTAAATTTGGTGTTGCTAAATTGCTGAATAACATTTGCACTGCGAAATAGTGGTGACATTTTTTCTTCTAAGTTGGCCCTAGCATAATCATGAATTTTCTTAGTTTCCTTCGACTTATAACATTTAGAAATATTTAACAAAAAATGTGGGAGAGAATAGTCAGTGAGACCAGGCATGTGTGTTTAATCAATCCGCAAGACGTGGGCTGGACAGGCTGTCCGGACTGGGATGTGGGCCTTGTATGATATAGACTGCTCTCTTTTTCTCTCTCAGATGAGCAGCCAGCGTTAATGGACAGCTACTACGGAGACAAGGGGGACGTGCCGCTGTCCACGACGGACCAGAGGCTGCAGTCACTCGAGAAGCAGTCTGAGACATCGAGCTCAAGGTGGGCGCTCTCTCGGCAATAAGCAATAAGAAGTTTTTGACTCGTTTGATCCAAAGTGGATCAATATCTTTGGTGGGAATGTATCACCAACGTAAAAATACCCAGAGAGGTCTCGAGGCCTCCGACATGCTTTTCTTTAATACTTTAGTAAAGGAAACGCTTGGTCCTGTCCCTTCTTTCTTGTGTCCATGTATTTTTTAGGCGCTTTTTCAGTTGAACGTGTACCAACTAACCCACTTAGCCATTTTACTGCTTTAGCACTCCTGTATTTACTGGTCGCTGTCGCACCGTGAACGGCAGCGGAACGACTCAAAATTTCCAAAAGAAGCACGCGTCGTCAATGGCTTCCAACGGGAGAAGGCAGGCAATCACGAATTCAGCCCACATCCAATCTCATTTCGCCACACCGCTCGCCACGACATACCTAATTTTCTTTCTTTTTTTTTGTTTTCATTCGCGAATGGCACTTTGTAGTGGAAGTATGGTAGTAATTTGAGCTAGTTGGTACTTTAACCTGATAAAACGGCGCACAGAACACGGAGGAAGAGAAAGGGACAGGTAGAACGAAAGAGTGCTGCCTTTCATTCTTTTGTTTTACCTGTCCTTTTCTCTTACCTCCGTGTTCTGTGCGCTGTTTTATCATGCTGCAGCGAAACAGCCGCATTCTTTGCTCACGTTAGCGGATGAACTCTACTTGCGCTATCTTCACTCGCTCCACGAGAGGCAAGCTAGATCTCACGTGGACCAAAGTCGGACCCCTGGAAGCTGCCTCCGGCCAGTGCTTTTATTGCGTCCTCATTCGTGGTCCCTCGATTTCTGCCTCACGACGTTGCACTTCCGTTGTGCTGTCGCAATCCCGGCGGTGCCCCGGCAGTGGAGGAGGATTCGGCGGACGTTCGTTCCGCCTTGGGTCTCTCCATCGCAACAGTCCACGGAAGTTTCAGCGTCCAGGAGTGCCGTTGCAACTCAAGTGTCATCGTGACGACAGCGACACCCACACTCGCTCGCATTCTTGGCCAGAATTTCTACGGTCCAGCATCACAACGTCCGACGGCGTGACACGCTGGATCCTGCGGCGTAATTTGTTACCGCTTTAAGACACCTTTTGATGCGTGGACGGTGTGGGAGGCCAGACGCACCGGTGGAAAATGCGTTCCACTCGCTGTACCGTCGGGAATCTGGCACTTGCGCCGCTCACGAAGCACAATCCTTCCGGTAGCTGTCGTGCCGTCGGCTATCCTGGAAGGTGCTTTTGCCCTTGGATTTGCAAATTTTATGGTTTCTGGATCGTCGAAAACATCTCTGCATGTAACTAAAAATGACAAAAAACTTTTTTTTTAAATATTTCTCGGAATTATTTTTACGAGATTAAGAGCTAGGAAAAAGAGACCTTTACCTCTCTCCTTAAAAGTAGCGTGGAATATCTCGGCTATAGAATTGGCGCCCAGGGACTCCACCCAACTAAAAGTAAGGTTCAAGCAATCCAGAACGCACCACCACCTTTTAATGTGATGGAGCTGCGCTCATTTTTAGGTTGACTAAACTACTACGGGCACTCCTTGACAGGCCTTTCTATGACTCTAAAGCCACTACTCCAGCTTCCAGAGAAAGACAGCCGCTGGAAGTGGACATCAGAATGCAAAAACGCTTTCAGAGAGGTGAAAGAGAGGTTGCTTCGAAGCAAGTGGCTAAAGCATTACGACCCAAGCAAGCCGCTTTGCCTCGCCTACAACGCTTCTCCAAGTGGAGTGGGAGCAGTCATCTCTCCCACTGCACCAGGCGGGAGGAAGGGCCATTTGCTTGTGCCTCCAGAACGCTCTCACAAAGCGAGCGCAACTACGCACATATGGATTGAGATGCCCTCGGTATTGTGTTCGGAGTGAAAAATTTCACAAGTACTGGTACGATCAGAAATTCACCCTTATTACTGACCACAAGCCTCTGACTGCAATCTTCAACGCCCGACCGGCAATCCCAAGCTTAGCCGCACTAAGAATGCAATGCTGGGCACTTATACTTGTCTCATACGACTATGACATTGTGTACCTGAAGTCCAAGGAACACGGCAATGCAGATGCCCTATTGCATTTGCCTTCAGATCTTGCTTCCTGCGACCGAGACGAAGACATGTCGGCACTTCAAGTCTCCAACGTGGAACTGCTTCCCGTCACAAGTGATGAAGTAACAGTGGAAACCAGGAAAGATCCAACATTATCCAAAGTGCTGAACTTTACCCTGAATGGTTGGCTTACCTCTGTTCAGGATAAAGCCCTGCGGACTTACTTCGAAAAACGGCAGCAGCTCTCAACAGATCAAGGCTGTCTTATATGGGGATGCCCAGTCATTATACCACCGGAATACAGAAAGCGACTACGGCCTGAACTGCACGAGGTTCACCCAGGCATCAGTTGTATGAAGCCCAAGGCACGAAACCGTCTCTGGTGGCCAGCCTTAGACTGGGACATTGAAGATTTCGTTAAGAAATGCTACGCCTGCGCATCCATGCAGAACCACCCAGCTGCTGCACCTCACATTCATGGTCTTGGGCGAGAACTCCGTGAGAGAGGACACATATAGACTATGCTGAACTCGACAAGCAGCGCTACCTGGTAGTCATGGACAGCCTCTTCAAGTGGATCAAAGTTCTGCCAACAAGGAATCTCGCACCATTGAATTGCTGCGGAACCTCTTGGCATCCTATGGAGTGCCCTCTGAGGTTGTGTCGGATAATGGAACGCAGTTTATTTCTGGAGACTTTGAAAGCTTCTTGCGAAGGAACGGAGTGAAGCACATTGTTACTCCGCCACATGATCCTGCTTCCAATGGCGCAGCTGAACGAGCGATACAGATTGTTACTGCGCCTTACCTCCGGTGGTACTGGCAAGGTTCGGCAGGAGACGCAGCCACGACGCCAACTAACACTCAGATCGTTGTCCCTCAGACAGATTTGGCGTGCCACCTAACCTACCGGATGCTGGAGCTCCTGTTGGCACTAAAATATTTAAAGCGGGAGGAATGTGGTAACTTGGACGTTAAAAGAAGAAGACCACATCTCGCAGCAAGGCCGCACAGGCGCGCGGCGTGGAGCGATTTTGTGATTTGGAGCCAAGCCACCATTGAGCAAGCACTAGTCTAGCCAGCGGCTAGCACACCTTTCCTACTACCACATAAATAAACCCGCAGTTTACTCTACTTTAGACCAGGGGTGGCCAAGCTGCGGCTCACGAGCCGCATGCGGCTCTTCGCATGCTGAAGTGCGGCTCGCAGCTCCCTCCCCTACCTCCACCCTCCCCCCTTCCCCTGCCTCCCTCCCCGGTCTACACGCGCACTTCCCCAAAAAGAAAAAATGGAACGCGTTTTAAACCGAAAGACAGGTTGCAGTTTGATAGTCTTGCGCTACTGCTACCTTACATACAATTGGACTGCTTCTTACTTGGGTAGATTGAAAATAGTTTGAGTTTCGTTTATTGCTCTGGACAACAAGTTTGCCCCCCCTTCCCCCCGCGGCTCTTGGAAGTTTCATGGTTTTGTTTGCGGCTTTTAGACCGGATCAGCTTGGCCACCTCTGCTTTAGACTATATTCAACCCATATATGCGATTTTCGAAAAACCGAAGATATTGCAATTGTTTACCATTTCAAGACCCGCATCTTCGCTCAATCGAGTGTTGACTGTGACTTGTAATGAAAGCTGTTGACACTTAGTCATTTATAGTTGTACGATAGCTCACTATCGATAGTATGCTATCAACAGTTATAGTGCAACCCATCTATAACGATCATGAGAAAACCCAAAATTTCAATCGTTATAACCGATTATCGTTGTATCTGGCCTAGAAACTGGTCATTTCCAGTCTAGAAACTCTAGGAACTGATCGTTATAAGCAGTACATCGTTATATGTGGCATCGTTATAAGTGGGTCACACTATATATTGCCGCTCGTGCAACCAGCCAAGAAGGCAGCGCACCCGTGACCAAATGGTTATCATGTTCGGCTCCCACGCAATGAGCCGAGGTTCGATGTCTAGTAGCGGAGGCACCTTTTGTTATTTTTCTAATTGTCGCATTCTAGTAAATTCGAGAACTCTGTTGTACGTTTGAGGTCACAATTCTATGAGCCGAATCTTCTATGCCAATTGTTCCAGAAGCCCACGTGTGTACAAAAGGGGCCCCACGTGGCGAGCCGGAGTCGGTCTCGCCCCAGCGTTCGATCCTGCTGTTACGCCGCCATCGACGCCTGCAACGCTAGCCTTTTCCTATCTTGTTTTGGGCACAAGTTCCTCCCATTAAACGTTTAGTTTGCTTTAGTTTTCGTCGCCTCATCTATTGTCATTCTTGACACTATGATAGTCGACTATCGATAGTACCGTCAATAGCCTACCGTCAACAGTCATTATCGATAGCATACTGTCGACACTGGTGTGGATAGTTTTGTGCCACTACTGCTTAGTGTTCTCCAGATGCTCTGGGTACAAAAGAGCCGTTGCTCCCCAGGTGAAGCAGGGGACGGAGAACATGCTGCAGATGTACAGCTGTGGGCCCTCCAAGGACCGCAAACTGCTGGCCGAGGCCCAGCAGATGCAGGCAGACTCCAAGGCTAAGATTGACTACATCCGCATGATGATGGCACGCCTGAGGCAGAGCCAGGACGCACACGCCAAGGGGAACCACGCCGACGGCACCGCCACGGACGGAGGGGGAACCAACAACCACCTCGATTCGGCTGTCGTGGCAGGTCGGTGGCAGTGCCTGCACGTCCTCCCCAGATTTCTCGTAAAGTCCACCGAGTCGGAGCTTGTGTTCTTGTGGTCGCGTATCGTCGTAGACGCCCGTCGAAGCTGACTCCCGCGGCCTAAACATGCGCGCGTCACAATTATTATTACGGTCGACCTCTCAACAGTTCGAAGCTCACGGGGCAGCAAAACACCTCGAATCAAGCTTACCTTTGACTTAAGGGGCAACACTGCTTCTAGAGCTTTTTTTATATAACTTGTGATTCGACTAAATGAAATCTACGTAGCTTATTTCTCATTACAATCTGACTACAAATAAGTACTTGGTTTTGATGTAACCTAATTAGTTTTGTTCATATTGAAAATTTCATTTGCAAAGATTATGGGAAGGATTAAGACAAATTGAAATACTGAAATAAAGAAATAAACATATATCAGTGCACTAAAAGGTATGTGGAATCCAATAAGGCATAGATGAAAGCCCTAGGATACTTTATAAACTTTTTATGACACTTTTGAACTTTCCAGTTTCAAAATGATTTATTGTAGGATGCCTAAAAGGCACCTAAAAAAAGCCTGATACCCTATTTAATATATTTGTACCCCTTATTGCACATCTCACACATACAACCTACCAGAGAAAGAAAAAAAATATGAAGATTAGACATGTGCAAGTGGAGATATGGCTTCCATAAAATAGTAAAGGGTGTAAATAGTTCACTAAGAAATAATATTTAAAAAAACCACGGACCCATTTTACTTTGTTTCCAAGACAATATTTTAAGATAAGAGGGACTTATTTAATGAAAATCCTTCAGGACAAGATGATAAGTGCCTGCCAATCTTCAAAAAACACAATTTTAAAAATGTGTTTCTTTAGCATATTTTGCCTCAAAGAGCAGTGTCTCCCCTTAAAAGAACCTGCGCAGTTGGACCATTTGTTTTTATTTGGTTCTCACCCGGAGAAGTTGATCTTTGCTTGCCTCCGCTAATGAAGATGCACCATATTCTGCAACCAAGATGTGCAGTGAGAACTATGCTTCGCAAATCGCTAACCTTTTTTGGGTGCCTTCGACGGTTTCTTCCATAAAATAAATATTCTAAATTGTACTCCATTGCGCCACGAGCAGTTTCCACGTCGGTGGCACTCGGCCACATAGCACGTAAAGCGACGAGAGTTTTTCGAGGTCTAGCAACTTGCCCAATCTCACCGTCTAAAAGCCGACCACCGATTGTGGCACGTTTGTCGACATTAATATAATCAATGCACAGAACATCTCATTCGGCCAGGTAATGCCTCGAACCACGCTTTGTTGGTTGTACGCGCCATGCGTAATATCTAATACGTACTGCGTATTCTTTTAGGTTTCTCGCACTCGCTTTGCACTCATTTCGCAACGGCGCACGCGCATTCCCCCAAAGACGGGACGCGAGGCTTCATCGAGAAAAACTAAGGGAAGGCAGAAATGCACCCGTAAGACGGGACTATCCTGGCCAAAACGGTTCCTTGGCGGTACGGGGTGCCAGACAGAATGGTCGAAGACCCGTTGGCGGCAGAGTACCTGCAGCGTCCCCGGCAGTGTTCCTTGCGCGTCAAGTTCTTTCGCGCGGGCATGTGCCCTTGTGGGAGCAGGGGGTCGCTGAAAGGGCCTCCGGGTGCAGGCAAGATGGTGGAGGGCACGTCCCCCTGGAGCTCCAGATCGAGGACCTGCGGCATCGGCTGAAGGTGGAGTGCGCTGTCATCGAGGGGGCCAAGAACGTGCTCAAGCTCTGCCAGGGCAGCAAGGTCACCGACCGCAAGGTCTTCCAGGAGGTGAGACTCCCCTCTTTCCGTTTAACGGCAAAGGAACCTCAATTTTCGGTCGAGCTCGAATTGGTTTCGCCTCGCAATGAGCCGCAGCGGATTTCACCCGACCGATTCAACACCGCAAATGTCTCGCGCGTTACTTTGGATCAGCTACGACGGCTCGTGGCGTCGTCTGCGGTATAAAATTTAATGTTGAGGAATTCCCTAAAGTCACGGTTAAACTCCCACCCGTGGGAAGGGATGAATGGAAAGGAACTTCGGGTGGCGATGTTTTGGGGCGAAAACGGTTCTTTTTCGACGAAAGTAAGCCTAAAACATGTCGGTACCCACTAGAAGCTCGCGTGATATTGAAACCGGCGCTCCAGACACTGCCCTCTGGCGTTCCACGGCGCCGATTCTCGAGTCGAGCTCTCGGGAGGCAGTCGCCCGAGAACCGCACTCTCAGTGTTGGCAGAGTGTCTACCAAACTGTAAAACCGGAAGTTCTTGGGGCAAACTGGACTCTGGGGCAAACCCAACAATTCCACACGAGTAGCGTCGTCTTAAAAGATGTGCATGAAGACAAACTTCCATTTTTATTGTTTTTGAGTCCCTAAACGGGCGGTTCCTCCGTATAGCAGGTTTGCCAAATGGCTTCACAACGCGAGAGCTCTTTAGAGCTTCCCCACTCCGGACCGTTTATGGCCCATCGAGAGCGTGGCGGTCGAGATAATTTCTGCTTCTTGGGTGAGACCATCTAGAAATTTAAACTGCAAAGCCCGTAAAATATAGCGGCATTTACAGATACAAACTGCACTTGGACACACCGCGTCCCCGTAGGAGTCAGTCGGGAAATTTTCGATAAAATAGGCGGGGCGAGAAAGAAAAGTCACAGCATATCCACGTGGTGAATGATGATGAGTGGGCGAGCTCGGAGTGAATCGTCGGTAAACCAGCGATTCTTCCGTTAATTCGCCCACTCATCGCCATGTAAAGACGTGAGAAACACTGTGTGTGTGTGTATACAAACCACAATCTATGACACACACCACAGCTATGGCCGAACGAAACGTCTAGAAAGTCTCGCTTAAACCGCGCGTCGGCACCTTCGGGCTGAGCTCGCCTGATGCGTTTTGCAGACGCCTCACGAGCTCTCGCTGCATCGGGGTCTGCCTGCCGATACGCGCGCTTTCTTGCCGCTTCCCGTTCCCTGGACGTTCTGCAGATCCTCTTGGCGCCGCTGCCGTGCCGCTTCGGCTTCCCGCTCTCGTACGGCCGGATCTTGGCGACGCTGCCGTGCCGCTTCGGCTTCCCACTCCGTACGGCCGGATCTGGCGGCGTCGCCGAGCAGACTGACGACGCGATTCGGCTTCCCGCTCTCGCACGGCCGGATCTTGGCGGCGTCGACGCGCAGCCTGACGACATGCTTCGGCCTCTCGCTCTCGCACGGCTGGATTCTGTCTGCGAGCGCGCGCTGCCGCCGCCTTGCGCGCTCTCCGCTCCGCAACATGAGCTAAGCGCCATCTGTCATCTCTACATAAAGTTAATTCCGGAACACGCCATCTCTTGAGCCATTCATAAACTAAACCTCGAAGTGGCTACATACCCACAACTAGGAGGGACAGACCCACGCCTTAAGGAGCTTCGCCCCTAAAACATAATTTTGGTAGGTTAATGGGCCTCCCTTTTGTCGAGACGTCAACAATGGGGCCCAGTCACGTGACAGCCCCTCTCCCCGTGGCCACGGTGCAAGATATTTAAGTGTGGACACGCGGCAGGCGAACGCCAGGATGCGATCAATCGGGTAAAGTCCTATTGGCGCGCGCCCGAGCAGATTCATCCGACGGCGTCTCCGTTGTCCAGTCGGCACAACCGAGGAAAAAAACAAACAAACAAACAAAAGCTTAAAAAGTGTCTCATTTTCGTGGCACCCAGGTGTGCACTCCTTCCGCTCAGAGCGTCTCCTCTGACCTTGATGGACGCGGGCTCAAACACCGCGCCGGGGATCTCTTTTCTTCAACGTGTTCGTAAACCTGGTGTTGCCACCGTCGAGGCGCTAAACTAGGGTCGGTGACGAAGCAGCATACAAGCAACACGCGTAGCACAGGTGCCAAGTTCTATGTGACGCGGCGCGACTGGAAAACTACTTTAGCAAACGAGAATGTCCCCCATAGAGAAGCGTGGGAAACTGGGCCTGTGACAGGCTGCTTGCAGTCGAGGCGAGGAAGGGATTTGGTTTGGCAGGCACGACGCGCACAGCGTACACGCCCACACATACCTCTTGCGCCACGGTCCAGGCCCAGAGCAGCCTGGTGGAATCGAGCGAGAAGCTGGACCTGATCCGGCGCTCCCTGGAGCTGCGCCGGGCGGAGCTGTCCCCCGGCAGCGCCAAGTGGCAGCTGCTCAAGCGGGAGCTGGACGGCAGCCAGCTGGCCAGCCCCTACTCGCCCTCCATCGTGGCCCACGGGGCCAGGGAGGGACACGTGGTGGGGGCGGCTCCCCCACCCCTGCCCCGGCCCCCTGGCGCCCCACACCAGCTCCCTCTCCAAGCCGGCCTCGGTCACGGGCCAGCTGCAAGTCAGGTGGGCTGCGTTCGGTGGGCTCCTCAATTTGCCCGCACCGGCCTACGTTGGCGCAGAAAAGTATGGCAAAGCGAAAGGCGGTGCTTCCGGTATGTGTTTGTTTAAAAATAGGCTGCACCCGTAAATAGAATACAGTGGTGTGCAAGGAGCGTAGCTGGTGCCTGAGGTGAATCGAATGAGTTTAGTAATGCGGGCAGTGGAGAGCACTTTAAAACTGTAGTGCGTTTTACAGGAGAGCTGTTAAGGGCTAGTTTCCCAGTTTTGTGTCCGTCACCAAATAAATGTCGATACAAAAATTTGGACAGCTACCGCCACTTATGAGCTATGGTGTCAACCAGACAACCGGCTTCTTAGTTGTCTGGTTGCCGCCGTCGCTCAGTTATACCGTATGGCGCTAGCCATGTCATGGCGTTTTCTTCACGCTGTATCTGATGGATGGCATCGATGGAGTTCGCCAACCGTTTGGTTATGTTTGGTAGCTGTCCTGGCAGTCCACCCTCCCACTAGGCCTAATGATGGGCGCGGCGGGTGTGAACGGCAGGGTATCGCTAGAGTGTGCGTCCCCAAGCCAAGAACGGCAAAGAATGTCTCAGTCGTCGCACCTCCGGCGCGAGCTTTCTACTCGGTGCTCCCGTCCCTCACGATCTTCAAGCGTGCGTGCACAACCTGCGCACGACGGAGTACAACGAGTGCATGCTGGATGCTAGGTATCGGAAAGAGAGGACGACGTCGGATGCTCGTCCTATCGGCAACTTTTGCTTCGCCCTAAAATGAAGCCCCGTAGAAAAAAGTTTATACGAACTCGATCGTGCTGACAAAGATCGGCAAGCACAGAATGTGCAGTAGGCCTTACAGGGCAGAAGAGAAAGGCGTCTGAACGGCACCACCTACCCAAGATCCTCTTTCATTTCTAACGCACGCCGTGAGATGGCGCTTACATGACTGGAAAGGCTGCAAAACGTACAAGCTCAATAGACCGATTGCTATATTATCCAAGCATCAAGGAGAATGCAGGGATTCGTGTTCCACGCGCCGCACGTGCTGGCCTCAGCAGTAGTAAATTTTCTAAAGCAAAACCTAAAACAAACTATCTTTCACGCCCGTTCGTCAACGCTTTATTTTGGTTATTTACTTCGAATCTTTTTTTACGAAGAAGGTGTGCGCGTGTGGCACGTGGAACACCAATTTCTGCATTCTCCTTGATGCTTGGGTAATATAGGAAATGGTCTATCTCTTGCTGCTGGGACAAGCTCGCTCAAGCGTGGTCCGTACCACCGAGCCTGAATAGCTCGGTCGCCAAAGGACTTGGCTCATAATTTCGAGGCGAGGAGTTCAGATCCTGCCGGGAGACTCCGAGTCTTTTTTTATAGTTGCCTATGGGTCTAACGCTTTTCGGTGTCATTTTATTGCTACAACTGGCCGCTACAGCCTGCTGCTACAGCCGGCCATTACAGCAAGACGTTAGAACTCCGTGGAGATCAGCTGACAAAACACGTTCTGCAATAAAAATCATAAGCCATTCCACTCTGTGAAGGTGGGTGACCAGTAAGGCTTTTAACACACGTCACAAACGTGACACAGAATTTAGCGTACGCTCTATTAAAATTGTCTAGTTTACCTGCATGGTACCTGCGTCTTTTTGATGCGTTCTCCGCCCCGCGACGTTCGTTGTCTTGACTGGTTTGCCGCGTCCTCTTGGCGTTTTGTGCACTACTTTCATTGGTGGTGCTTGCCACCCGCCACCGCCACTGATATTCTCGGTGCCGTTCCCGCCCTTCCTCTTCGTAGGCGCGTTGCTCTTCGGGAGTCCGGACTATACGTCTCCTCCCCATTACGACGAAGGAAGTGAAATAAACCTATTGCTATATTACCCAAGCATCAAGGAGAATGCAGGGAATGGTGTTCCATGCACCGCATGTGGCGGCGTCTGCGGCAATAACTGTTCTAAGGCAAAGCCTAAAACGAATGGCATATTGTACGCCAGTTCGTCAACGCTTTATTTTGGTTATTTACTTTGAATCTTTTATACAGGGAAGGCATACGCGTGCGGCGGTGCGAGCGTAGAGTTTTTGGTCGTGCACACAAAAAATCTACGGAACCCTAGTCATAAACAGCTTCACTGTAAAAAAGTGTTCTCTTCGAAGAAAACTCAGAAATATTTCGTGCTAAGATTGAAAAGAACCTCTTTTCAGCTCTCTGTTCGGGTATGTGGACTTGAATGCGAGCCTTAGCTGACTCTCCCAAGGGCACGAATTCTGGTGTCAGAAAAAAAACACCTTAATTTGTTTCCTCGAGGGTTCTAAGGTTTCCTTACGTACCAGAGGTGGGGGTCTTCTTCATGGACTAAATTTGTATGCGTGTAAATCACATTTTCAACGCATGAGCACTGTGGCAATGCAGTATTGCGGTAGTTTTCTGGATACTGTTACATTAAAACTAGGTTTATTGAACTTTGTGCCCTCAAAATGCCATTTTCAATTGAACAAAGTTCCCGATTTAAGTTGGAGCAATGTGGTAAGTTGGCCCGGTTGGTATTGACTTAATCGAGTGATTTGGAGCTCCTCGATTTAACGAAGTGATTCACAGCACCTCTCAGCTTCGTTAGATCGAGTTTTAATTGTACGCATTCTGCATTCTCCTTCTACAACAGACCAAAGTCTTCATCAATATCAAGGTCTGTTGTAATGAGTGAGGCATTCCAAGTGTACTATACAGAAAGGCAGTGATGGAATACAGTGCACTCCAATTTGCAATCAGTGGATTCGAGATTCCGTTCAAACAGTAAGATGATGGTAGAAAAGACAGAGAGAGTATTTGGAGTGCTTTGTATCGGAGTTGTAAACTCTACTTTTAACAAGTATTTGAGCTGCGGTGAGAGTTTCTTGAGCCGCAATTTATTTAGGTTAGAAATAGAACCGAGCCCGGTTTCATGAAGTTGACGGGAGGCATAAGTATTAGCCTCGGTGCACTCAGATTTGTTTTTAGGTTTCATCCCACGCACGTTTTGTGTGACAGCAAAACAAAGTACACTTCGCGACCAGTCCGTGCCGCTATGCGCTAAAGCACGCAACCAAAGCGAAGCAAAGTGTGCAAAATACCTGGCCTCGTCACGTGATACCAGTCACTACGTCACCATCGAGCGATCGCAGCGCTCCAGTCGGTCTTGCTCGGGGCTAATGGGCGTCAGAAATCCCGTGCTCGACTCTAAAATCGGTTGGGAGAATCGTTGCCGCCACATGATCTCAAAGTTTCGCCGCAAAGTATATCTAAGAGGTGCGCTTTACTTTATGAAATTTCTAGATTTTTATTCACTATTGTGGACTGGAACAATCTTCCCGACTATATTGTATTAATAACTGGCCTTGAGGTTCTTAGATTTTTAACCATGTATCATTTTGCTGGGTGCAATTAAATTTTGTCTCGTTTCTCGTCTAGCAAGAGATTTCTTTTATTTATTTATTTGCGGTATTTCAAAGGCCCAATTAAAGGCATTACATGAGGGCGGTACATTCAGCGTAAGCATCAATCGAAACAAAACAACAAAAACAAAGTCACAAAAAATAAAAAATAAAGAAAATAAAACACACACCCAAAGAAAAAGCTTGGCTTACATGGAGAGAAAAGAAAGTGCAAAGCAAAAACATGTAGATAAAAGAAAATGGATGTGCAAATGAAGTTATAATGCTAGCATGCGCCTCAAGAACCCAAAGAGTCGCAATTCAAAATTAATTAGTGCATATCCTGCTTGTATATTCGTTCTCGTCGCCTATAAAAAGAAAGGGGGGGGGGTGAAAAGAAATAGAGAAACGGGGAAAATCTTTTTGAACGTGTTTTGTTTACTGGATTAGAGTGTTAATCTTTTTATATATATTTTTGTGCATTGTTTGTTGTTCTATGTTTTTCATTGTGCATTTGCTACCTGCCAGCCCCCTCTTTACGTAACGTCCTCACAAAAGGCCGGCATCCACAGTCAGCCAAGTCCGGGGGAGGGGTTTGGGGTTTGGAAGGAAAGCCTTAAAAAACATTTATTGCTCTGCTCGACCGACGGCTAAGGGCTTTGGATGCCCCAAAGGGTCCGCGGGGCCCCCGTTTGAGTGATTGGAGGAAAGGGGTGCCTCTCTCAGGCTGTGGTGTGGTGCAGGCTGCTGGGCTGCCAGGACCTGCTGGAGGATGTGCCGGGCCGGCTTCCCCGGGCCCAGATTGCGGGCATTGGGGCGGACCTGCGCAGCAGCCTGGTCCGGGCCACGGGCAGGGGCTTCTCCGGCCGCAACTCCTCCCGCTCCTACAGCATCAAGGAGGAAACCTCCTGTGAGTGCCCCACTCTTGGCTCTGCCGGTCTGGCCTGTGCTTCTGGAAGTGTCTCGGTCATATTGTCACAAAGAAAAAGGGAAGACAATTTTAAAAGTGGAAGTAAACGCTTAACAAAGCAAACTTACGCCTTAAAACTTAGACAGCCAATTTTAGAGCAATATTGATGGCGCGAGATGCGATTTAGTTGGTACTCACATACTTTCCACTTGTTTTCTCTCTCTGCATTTCTGGCACGTGGAGGAGAGGTGGTTCGGCTTGGCCATCACGTTGAGGTGGGGAGGGTGCACGACCATTCCGCAACGTCGTGGACTTTGCGTGCAGAATTCAAAATAAATCTCGTGCCGTCAATAGTGCTCTAAAAATGTTATTTTTTCACGTAAAATTTGCTTAATGACAAGCGTGTCCCAACCAGACTGTTTAAAAAAATGTTTTTTCTCTCTTCGGTGGTTTTTTAAAGAAAAAGGTACCACCATTGGCAATGAACAGCAGATTGTCCAAAATCGGCGCCATAGTGCCACTTTTATGCATGCGCTGTGTTCACGATATTTCGATGCCCGAACGTATGATCATGGCCAAGAAAGATCTGAAAGTTCTTGGAAGAACAAATATCTCGAAAAACAAGAACTGGGCCAGACGGGTAGAAACCCCGCACCTTTGCGTGGCAGCCGTGTGCGTTGCCAACTCTGCCACATATGCGGCAATATCTAATAAACTCATAGGCGCACGAAATGGGTCGCGAATAAGCTAGGCATCTGCTGGTCACGTGGCAACTGACATTGCACGACGCCTGTGATTGTCGCGTGACGTCGAGTAGTATCAGCAATATAGACCCGACGAGACTATGCATTGTTCGTACAACCCTGACCCGTCTGCTGGTCGATCGTAACGTGTTGCCTTTCTCGTGAAAGCCGAGCCCTATGACAGATTCCGCGTTAAAAAGCGTGCCAGTTCTGCAGATAAATTGTCGAAGGAGAGTCGCTTCCGTGTCGTCTGTAGGCCCCGAAAAGCGTCGTCGGTCATGACATTTTTTTCCGGATGCGCGGGATTTCTTGTTATGCGGCTTTCACTGCCTTTAGAAAAAGATAAATTTTTTGCAGTCCCCGGAGGTTTTACCGCATTACTAGATACCCCTCAGCAGGCTTTCTTATCACATGAAATCAAATGTTCATTAAAAAAAGTCAATGTTTTTTTTTTGCTGATTTTTGTAGCGTGTAGCTGGCCGAGGTTGACCAGTTTTGCGTGGCTCGCATAATGAGCTTTTCTCCGTGCTGCGCAAGCGCGAGGAGCGGTGACGTCACACGGCACACAGCTGGCGCTCCAGAGACACCGCCGCCGCACGCTCCGCCGCCACCGCGCGCGCCTCGCCGGTCTGCACATTCCAGAGGAGTAACGTCATAGCCGCGCCGCGTGCCCAGCTCGTCCGCCTCCATTGCGCAGTAGCCAAGTTTGACGCTGCACCGGAGCCGCTTGATTGCGCCTCCCGTTTTGTGGGCATAAGCTCACGCTTACGTATATCCTGGCATAGCCGAGCTAAGCCACCGCGCAATTTTTTATTTTTAATGCGAATAGCATTCTTTGGATACTTCACGCACTTTTCGTCTATGTCTATCTATCTATCTATCTATCTGGCTATCTAACCTCTTACGCCGCGGGTCGATAAATAAATAAAAAAGACCGGCGCCGGCTGGGATTCGAACCGTTGACCCTTTGATCAGCAGGCAGACGCGCTAACCACAGAGCTATGAAGGCAGTCATTCAACGCACTCTAAACGGTTGTTTATATCTTTACCATAGGACGCGCTTTACAGCGCTGTCACAGCTACCGGTGCGCGCGCGTTCCATGCACGAGGGCTCATTCCGCTCTCGTGAGGCTGAGCACGGCCGCTAGCTCACCCTCTCCGCGCTCGGGAGAGGGTGATGTAGCGGCCGTGCTCAGCCTCACGAAGCGGAATGAGCCCTCGTGCATGGAACGCGCGCGCACCGGCTAGCTGTGACAGCGCTGTAAGCGCGTCCTATGGTAAAGATATAAACAACCGTTTAAAGTACCGTTGGTTGAGACTAGCTGAGACGCCAGAAAGTCTGGTCGGTACCATTTTGAGTGTTTGTGCATATGGCGCGTGCTTTGCTCGCCTTCCTAAGTGACACAAACGCACGTGCTGGGCTGCGGAGATCGTGCGCAGGGCTGTGAAAGTGTCAACAAATTTAGAATCGCCTCAGAGTGGGCTGGCGTATCTAGAGTGTGCCGGCCACCTGACGAACGCGCATAACTCCGCACCGTTTGATGCTATTCGCATTAACGTAGATAATCATTCCCAAAGGATGGGTTCTGCTGGTTTTTATTTTTCAGTTTAGTTGTTTTTAGTGATTGACAAGATAAGAACGGCAGGGAGGTGTATCAATGGTGCTGCATCCAGTGCAAAGTTCCCACCTTCATAAACACTTTGGTGTTGCGAGAGTTTGGGCCTGCACGCGTATCCAGAGCACGATGAAAGGCATCCAGCAACTGTTGTACGTACTACAGAGAGAGAAAGGCCAGGTCGCAATCTCCATTTAGCTTTGCTCGACACCACTGCCGACCGTTTCATACCAGCCCCTGTGGCACATAGCACGGGCCCCGAGGAAGTTGCCATTGGCGCGCCACACTTTTCGCTCTAAACTGGGACCCAGGCTATTCTAATAATTAAATTTCAGACACGAATGGAATATTTTTAATGTTCATTTTGTGCGCAACAGAAAGCGTTTCTTGTTTGGCCAATGAGATGCCCCTGATTGCGGCGTCCCCGGCCGTCAAGTTGCCCGTGAAATGAACAGAGACGCCTGCCTTGCAGGTGAGATCATGGCGGTGCTGAAGCTGGACAATGTGAATGTGGGGCAGACGGCCTACAAGCCCTGCAGCCAGCAGGCCTGGGACCAGAGGTTCCAGATCACTCTGGACAGGGTAAGTCCCCTCGGCCTCCCTTCCTGCCTTGCCCCGCATGTCGGTGGCCTCGCCTCCAAGGGCGCATCACCCATTTTTGGTAACGCGGAGACGTACCAAAAAAATCACCGTAAGAACAGCCGCCCAAAGTGGAGAGATAAAGATGGTGAAAAATATGGGGTGGGCGATCTTTAAAAGTGCGATAACTAAATTTTATAAAAAATCGGTGATAAATGCTGGGGCACTCGCTGCAAACCATGTGAAACGGGAACCGATACCACAGATGGCAGACGCGGCAAGTTCGCGTTTCGAGGTGCAATAAACGGGTGGGAATTTTCTACGAACTCGCACGTCCCCCGTCTTGGCACAGTATATCGCGTGGTTGATGCAATTCCCGTCGCACATCGCGCGATATCCGACAAGAATAAAGTAGGGGTGTGCGAATATCAAAATCTTTCGAAGTCGAATCGAATATTTTCGAATACGAATAGTAGTTTCGAATAAGAACATTTTTAATACAAATATTTTCTATTTGATGTGAATTAAGGGGAGACACTGCTTTTTGAGGCAAAAATATACTAAGAAAACATTTTTTTTTAAATTGTGGTCTTTGAAGATTGACATGCACTTATCGTCTTGTCCTGAACGATTTTCATTAAACAAGTCTCTTATCTTGAAATATTCTCTTGGAAACGAAGTGAAATGGGTCAGTGGATGTTTTTTTATATTATTTCTGAGTGAACTATCTACACCCTTTACTCACTGATATGTGTTTATTTTCTTATTTCAGTATTTCAATTTGTCTTAATCCTTCCCATAAACTTTGCAAATTAAATTTTCAATACTAACAAACCTAATTAGGTTACATCAGAACCAAGTACATATTTGTAGTCAGATTGTAATGGCAGATAAGCTATGTAAGTTTAATTTGCATTGAATCACAAGTTATATAAAAACAAAAAGCTCTAGGAGCAGTGTTGCCTTTTAAACAAGAATGCTCAATCAAAACACAACTGGAATTTTTTTTCAACAAACATTTATGAAAATGTTAGTTTTATTACAATAAGAAAAATGTCACACATGTGACCGCTAGAAAACAGATGAAATAAAAGATCAGTCAGTGAAACACCATTCAAGGAGTGAAGTGCAGAACGTAAATGAAGGTATACACAAGTGGAGGCGGGTCGGCAAGCCACAACGCAGTCGGAGATCGCGTCGCGGACGAACGCAACTATGTGAACGTAAACGAAAGTGCACAAGCGGTGGCGGGTCGGCAGGCCACAGCAGAGTTGGAGATCGTGCTGGGGGATCGGTGACCGAGTGGGCTAGCGCACACCAGCTCGGAGCACGTGGAGCGAAAGCTCGCGCTGCAGAACCCAGGGATCCTGGGCTCAATCCCCACCCCTGCCCGTTTCGATATGGATGAGCATCGTACCGGCGTCCGGTCGTGTCACTACTGCTTGGTGCACGTTAAAGACCCCACGCTAGCGGTTGTACCAGTTGTACTGCAATGGCTAAATTTCTCATCCACAGCTAGGAAACTCGTCGCCCGTTGAGGCAGACCAAGTTCTAGGCTGTATAAACGTACACACAACCTAATTCGTTTTGGAGATGATCGTGCGATTGCGCCGCACAGACGCCCTGACTTTGCGCCATCTCTTTCCGTGTGCAAGAGATCTGCCGATAGAGGGCGACACAAAAAAAATAAATTAAAAATACATCGTCTTTTTTTTTTTTTCGGAGGGAGCAAGTTTTATTTTTATCAGTGAAAACGGGTAGAAATAAATAACAAAAGGAATACCGGCAAACTGATGAACCGGAAAATCAAGCGGAAAATAACACGAGCCAGATATCGCCGATAGCCGAGGTAAGCCGTAAATCCATATCCGAATCCATAACAGTGAGAGTGGTCCGTCGCGTTTGTGCTTCGACGATGCACGTGCCGTTGCAAACTTCATCAAATCTATCGCAGCGTTTGCGTCACGACCACTTCGCCAACTCCGGAATCCAGACATAATGGCAAGCAGAGGACAGATCGCGCTACCGCAAATAACTTTCCAGTGCATCATACAAGGAAAGGGAACTTAGGTTGGCTATTTGGGTTCGCCAAGCTCGAAACCATATTGCGCAGTCCAAAATCAAGAGAGGGAACTCTACCGCGAGTTGACACTAATCGGCGAGTTCCGCGTTATTCGTATTTTTCGAAGTATTCGAAGAACTCGAATACTTCGAACAGCGAAAGTTCGAAGCGAATCGAATCGAATAGCAAGCATTATTCGCGAAGTATTCGAAGTTTCGAATATTCGCACACCCCTAGAATAAAGGGGTGGGCGATGTCTTGAAAATTTTTACGTTACCTTGTCAACATTCACTACCGTATACTTCCGAAAGAACGCCCGCCCCTGAGAGGTCGCCCATCCCGTTTTCCTGGCTAAATATCTGTAACATAAAAATTCCGAAACATTGCCCACCCCCTGATTTTTGTCAGACGTCACGCAATGTCCAACGGGAATCGCATCAATTGCGCAATTTGCAGTACCGGCACATCAGACAAGCGAGTTTATAGCGGATTCCCCTGTTTCTGTCCACGATCTGCGTGTGCAGTCTCCATCCCACACGAGTTTGTCCCGCATGTACTATATTGCATTGTGAAATAAGATTTTGCTGCGTTCGCGATCTGTGGTATTTGTTCCCGTAACATACGAGTTCGTAGCGGATTCCTGCCTTTTTGTCCGCGAGATCTGCGTGTGCGATATCGGTTCCTGTGACAGGCAAGTTTGTAGCGGGTTCCCGCGTGTTTATCGCATCGTGAAACGCGAATTTACGGTGTCCGCGATCTGCGGTATCAGTTTCTGCGTCACATAGTTTGTAGCCGGTTTTTGATAAAGTTTTGCTGTGGCATCCCAAAAGATAGCCCACCCCATGTTTTTCACCATTTATCTCTTCATTTTGGGTGGGTGTTCTTTCGGAACTTTACGGTAGTCACGTGCGAATAGTGATTTTGGCCGAATATTTTCGAATCGAATATCAAAGAGTTTCTCCGAGCCTTTCACTACTGTTGCACCGTGCTTAAACAAAAACCCAGCTGAACTCGTGAAGGTCAATCCCAAGCTTCCACTTGTCCATTCATAAGCTAATTTTAGTCTAAGTATATTTATGGACTGTGACCTCAGAAAGTCTGATGCCTTGGGATGGCATGTAAATGACAGATTTGACATAAAATTATACCCTATAGAGATGCCCAGCTATGCCTAATTACGTGGTCTAGAAATATTGCTGCATGCAAACAATCTTTTTTAAACATCGAATTTTAAGAAAGGATACTGGAAATGATGAACGCAGGTTGTTGGGGCATCTCTGCCTAATGCATACTCTTGCATAACAGCCACAGTTTCATTTTGAAAATTTTACCCCAATGTAGACATCATTCCCCAAGTTTTCGTTTCTTCTTAAGTATACCAGGCGCACATGCACCATCCCGTTCAAAGCGTGCTTTTCTCCCACGTAAGCAATTGTGATATTCATACTTTTCTAAACGTTAATTGCCGTGGGTTACCTCGTTGAGTGCTCTTCTTACCCTGCACCGGTGCACTGTAAACAAGCAACACCCTATGAGCTCGCTTCCGCAGGTGTTGCTTCTCCGCAGTCTACCTGTACTCGGTAAGAAGCGAAAGGATGATCTCCTCCGGGCTCCATCGCTCCCTTGACCCAATTCCATCAGGAGTCTGGCTGTGTCGGCCACAGGCACTGCCCAACTCCTGATAGAATCAGGTCAAGGGAGCGATGAGAGCCTGGAGGAGATCATCGGAACGTTGATGCTGCTCCCGTTGCTCCTGCCCGCGTCCCCTCGGCGCATCAGCATCAGAAGCGGCGCTCTGCCAGCTCTGCCAGCTCCCGCACTCTTCACTCCATCACCCGTTTACTTTGTTTTCCCAGTTTGCCGTTTGCCTCGGTGGAGAAGGGGAGGGGAATGCAAGGGTCTCTGTGTGTTTCCGTGTAGGCTTGCATGCTTTCGGCACCTCGGCCTTCGTAATAAGCGTGGTCGGCCGCCGATGACACCTCGAAACATCCGTTTAAAAATGCGTGCATTTAGGTCGGGACCACGTTAAACTTCGATAAAAGTGATAATTCGAAACAAAATTAATTTTGTTATGACGAGGGAATACTGGAGCTTGATTTCTGATTTTTAACACTGCGTTGGCAATTTGGAACGTTTTGGTGCACGCTACCGACGGGAGCACGGTGCGAGCATTTGTTGAGCCTCCCTTCCCTCCATTTCATCAAAAGTCCCGTGAGCTGGAGATCCAGGTGTACTGGAAGGACTGAAGGGCGGGGCATGTGCGCCGTCAGGATTCCTCCGGCTGGAGGAGTTCATAGACGACCGAGCGGCATGGCATGGCCCTGCACTCGAACCCAAGGGACTGCTCTTCGCAGAGGTGGGTCCGTACAGCGAACCTAAGAATCTAGAGGGAGAAGGTCCCGCGCCTTCTGGCCTCCGGGAACGGCAGGGCACAGAGGGACCGCATTGCCGCCGACACCTTTGCCCAGCACAAAGAATCCGGAAAACGTCGCTCGCGATGTTTGTATATACCGATGTTTACTCGCCACAATGAACGCACTCGCGTAATAAACGCACCCCCCAAGTTGGCTCTCAAAATTTCGACTTTTTTTTCCCTCGCGTAATCGCGCACCCCCAACTCGGACGTCAAAATTTTGACCCCTTCCCTCCACGCGCGAATGAACGCACTTTTCTATCCTGGTGCAGCGAGGTCGTGAATGCATGTGCAACGTGAGCGAACAAAACGCCTTGTGAAAGTCGTCAAAAAAATAAAAAAAGATCCGACAAAAGCAAAAAAAAAAACACGATTTTTTTTTTTTTTTTGCACAGGGCAGTTTGGATTTTGGTTTGCGCGTCGCGCGCAAGGAGTTAAGAAAGGAGAGAGAGAGCTCTCGCCTAAGCAAAGCGAAACAAACAACTTGCGGAAGGCGGCAAAAAAAAAAATCCACGGAACAAGAGAAAAAAAAACAAAACAAAAAACTTTTTGCTTTTTTTCTTTCTTTCTTTCTTTTTTTTTTTTTTTGCACAGCGCAGGTTAAGTTCAGCGAGTTGCGCGCGTTGCGCAGAAGATAGGAAAGAGAAGCGGTGAAGCCCTCGACTAAGCCAAACAAAACAACTTGCTGAAAGGACGGCAAAAAAAAAAAATCACGGAATTAAGAGAAAAGAAAAAAGCATAAAGAGGAGCTCTTGTCTTTTTTTACGCACGACGCAGTTTGGTTCCAGAGGTCGCGTGCCGCGCGCAAGAAGACAAGAAAGAAAAGCAGAAAAGCCCTCGCCCAAGCAAAGCGCACATATGAAGGCATCCTGCCCTCGCCTCTCGCACTTTAAAAGAGAAGCGAGAAGCCCTCGAAAATGAACGCACTGTTCCTTGCCTGGTGCAGCGAGGTCGCGAAAGCATGGGCAACGGGCAAGCAAAACAGCTTGCGAAAGGTGGGGAAAAAAAACACAGATGCAAAACAAAAATAAAGAAAGCATTTTCTTTTTTTTTTTTTTTTTTGTTTGCCATCGCAGTTGGTTTTGGTGTCTCCCGTTACGCGCAAAGAGATAGAGTTACTTTGATTTTTGAGGGATAAAGGTCCGTCCATTATGCGAGTAAATACGGAAGCTAAAATTTTACCTCGCGTAATGAACGCACCCCCAACTTTGCCTCGATTTTCGGAAAAAAAGTGCGTTCATTATGCGAGTAAATACGGTAGTGTTTTCTAGCGTTATCTCGCTTAAAAATGCCGGTGTCTCGCTTCGTACAAAAATAGCTTAAGTCGATGGACACCCAAACAACCTGGACTCGTTGGGCAAAACGGACGTGCCTAACCTTTCGCCATCTCACTTTTTTTCGCTTTTTTGTTGGTCTCTCTCTTGTATATTTTCTGGACGCCACCAACGTTGGTGTTTACAATATGCCACGTTCCGCTAAACTGCATAAAGCCACCGACCGAGCTATGCTTAGAGTGTGGCAACTTCATTCTCCCGACCCCCTCTAAAGCGCCGCTATTTTGGTGCCCGGTGCGAAAGAAAGGAATCTGCGATCAGTATGACTAAAAACGCGACTTGCCAAGCTTTAGAAACTTGGGTGAAAAGCTCGGGCGATATCGTTTTTCTTCGTGGCAAATCATTCCAACGTTTCCGGGGGGGATGCAAAAGTGTCTTCGGTGATTTCGGACGAGGCTTTAGAGAACTGGCAATAAGGATTTTATGCACCGAGACGGCCGAAGCGCGGATGGTCGGAGAGCGCGGCTTATTCGGTGGCCTTGGCACTGCCCGGTCGAAGGGCAGGGCTCCAGTTTTTGTCCTCGGCGGAGCTACCAAGCGAGCTACGCTTCGGTAACGACGCTCAAGACTGTTCGGCGCTCCGGAATCGCGATTGCTAGGTTTTATGCTTTATCCGAAATTGCGGGGAACAATATTACGTCCTTTGGGAATGTAAAAAACGCTCTGCGATGGAGCAAGACAACGCCGCTCAAGCTTGACACTGTAGGTAAAGTTCGGTCGCAGTCGCCATTGGAAAGTTCAGGTCGCAGTCGCCGTCTCGGCTAAGTACCGAATCGGTGGCGCCCGCAAGGTCTGGAAATGGAACGTCGCTTCCGGCGTAGCTTGTTCGGCGACTCTATACTATGTTTCAACCTATGATGTACAGCAGGAAAGGCTTCAAGTGCGAGCTCCTTGCTCTGGGGCACATCTCGGCGGCACAAGCTCTCGTGCAGTAAGGGCAGCTGCCAACGCTATGAGCTCGCGCTTGTAGCCTTCGTTGCGGTACAACATAAGGTGAAACGGTATAGTTCCCTGCGAGAGCGGGGCGTTCTCGAGTTGCGGACCGGACGTGGCGTCGCAGCCTTCCGCCGGGCGGGTGTCGTCGACCCGCGGAGAATGTTTGGACGAGTTGCTAGCAGAGGCCTCCCGCCTCTAATGGGCCCGTTTCAGCGCTCCTGTATCCGCCAGTGGATTTTTGGCTAAAGAAACGGCTTCGATGGATGACATTTGCTTGGGATTGACGGAACGTAGTAACGGAGAGCGCCGTTAATACCGTCATTTACTCGCAGAATGAACACACTTTTTTCCCGAAACATTGAGGCAAAGTTGAGGGTGCGTTCATTACGCGAGGTAAAACCCCTAGCGTCTGTATTTACTTGCATAATGAACGGACCTTTTATCCCGCAAAATCGACGTAACTACTTATCTCTTTGCGCGCGGCGCGGCGACTTCAAAACCAAACTGCGATGCGCAAAAAAAAAGTCCCTCTCCATGTTTTTTAATGCGAATAGCATTCTTTGGATACTTCACGCACTTTTCGTCTATGTATTCTATCTATCTAGCTATCTGGCTATCTAACCTCTTACGCCGCGGGTCGATAAATAAATAAAAAAGACCGGCGCCGGCTGGGATTCGAACCGTTGACCCTTTGATCAGCAGGCAGACGCGCTAACCACAGAGCTATGAAGGCAGCCATTCAACGCACTCTAAACGGTTGTTTATATCTTTACCATAGGACGCGCTTTGCAGCGCTGTCACAGCTACCGGTGCGCGCGCGTTCCATGCACGAGGGCTCATTCCGCTCTCGTGAGGCTGAGCACGGCCGCTAGCTCACCCTCTCCCGCGCTCGGGAGAGGGTGATGTAGCGGCCGTGCTCAGCCTCACGAGAGCGGAATGAGCCCTCGTGCATGGAACGCGCGCACCGGTAGCTGTGACAGCGCTGTAAAGCGCGTCTATGGTAAAGATATAAACAACCGTTTAGAGTACCGTTGGTTGAGACTAGCTGAGACGCCAGAAAGTCTGGTCGGTACCATTTTGAGTGTTTGTGTGTATGGCGCGTGCTTTGCTCGCCTTCCTAAGTGACACAAACGCACGTGCTGGGCTGCGGAGATCGTGCGCAGGGCTGTGAAAGTGTCAACAAATTTAGAATCGCCTCAAGAGTGGGCTGGCGTATCTAGAGTGTGCCGGCCACCTGACGAACGCGCATAACTCCGCACCGTTTGATGCTATTCGCATTAACGTAGATAATCATTCCCAAAGGATGGGTTCTGCTGATTTTTTTCTTGCTTCCTGTTTTTTTTGTTTTTTTCCCCGCGTTTTGCAAGTTGTTTTGTTTGCCCACGCTGCACCAGGATACAAAAATGTTGTTCATTTCGAGGGCTTCTCGCTTCTCTTTCCAAAGTGCGGCGAGGAGGCAGGGCAGGATCTTCATTGTGTGCGCTTTGCTCGGGGCGAGGGCTTCTCTGCTTTTCTTTCTTACTTCTCATCTCCTTGCGCGCGGCGCGCAACCCTAAAACCAAACTCGAAAAAAAAAAAGCTCCTCTGTTTTTTCTTTTTTCTTAATTCCGTGGATTTCTTTTTTGCCGTCTTTCGCAAGCTCTTTCTTTGCTTAGGCGGGAGCTTCACCACTTCTCTTTCCTATCTTCTTGCGCGCGGCGCGCAACCCCAAAACAAACTGCGCTGTGCAAAAAAAAAAAAAAAAAGCTTCTTTTTTTTTTTTTCTTTGGTTTCGTGGATAATTTTTTTTTTTGCTGCCTTTCGCAAGCTGTTTTGTTTCGCTTTGCTGAGGCGAGGGCTTCTCCGCTTCTCTTTCTGAACTCCTAGCACGCGGCGCGCAACCCAAAATCCAAACTGCGCTGTGCAAAAAAAAAATGCTTTATGCTTTTTTTGATTGTTGGATCTTTTTTATTTTTTTAACGCCTTTTACAAGGCGTTTTGTTCGCTCACGCTGCCCATGCATTCGCGACCTCGCTGCACCAGGATAGAAAAGTGTGTTCATTTCGCGCGCGTGGAGGGAGGGGGTCAAAATTTTGACGTTCGAGTTGGGGGTGCGTTTATTACGCGAGTGAAAAAAAAAGTCGATATTTTGAGAGCCGACTTGGGGGGTGCGTTCATTACGCGAGTGCGTTCATTGTGCGAGTAAATACGGCAACCAATCTCCGTCGTGCCGAGGTACCGGCCTAATGGACTTTTAATTTAATGGTCGCAGGCGGAAAGCTGTGGCAGCTGGCAGCGATGCTGACTACTCACGAAAATATTTTTTTCGTCAAACATTCAACGTGGCAGTTCCGTGATGTGTGCTTGGAAAAGAATATACCTAGAGTTTCAAGTCGATGCAACGATTCGATCGACGTAATTTAAATTTTTCCGAGATTGGTAGTATCACTCGCTAATTGCTTCCCTGGTCCCGGTAAAATTTCTTTAGACTTTACCGTTTTACTTTGCAATCCATTGACCTCTGACCGTGACACAAATTTGCTTAAGACCAACTTGGCCACTGGAAAGAACTAGGTTACGGTTGCCGACCTCCTCACTATATTCTCCCGTCGGTGACTCTAGCGTCATCCACGTAGATAATAGTCTAGGCTTTATCGGTATCAACGATAGCATTTATGGAAACATTAAATAATGGAGGTCCAAATATCTTTCCTCGCGGAACCTATTGCTTAGTCGGGAAAGCTGCCATCAACGACGCGCAGTTAGGATTATTGGTGACGGAATGGACTTGGAGAGCGGGCAAAAGGGTTTTCTTCATACGTAATCCTTTAGAGTAGGTGGCTGGGATGTGGTAGACAGTTGGAATTACGAAAAAATATAAACGAACAAGGAGGGAATCGATGCACTTCCGCCGTAACTTGCCTCTGCCGCAACATTTGTGCTTCCCGGTGTTGCCGACACTGTTTCCCTGGCCGCAGGTGAGGTTCCTGAACCCGATGATCTCGAGAAAGCCCCGTCTGCAGAGGCAGCGGAAGCTCTTCGTCCACAAAGGTGGGCCCTCTCCTCGACCGAGCCGGGGTCGGCGGCCCCCCTTTCGGGTTCCCTCCCGCGCCATTGGCGGTGTGCCCCTCCCTCCCCGCAGGCAAGAACTTCCTGCGGCCGACCCAGATGAACATCAATGTGGCCACCTGGGGCCGCCTGATGAAGAGGGCCATGCCCCCCGGCTGCTCCGACCAGGTGGCCACCGTGTCCCCGCCCGAGGCCCTGCTCACCCCAGGTGAGCGGAGCGGGTTACCTGCGCGCGGAGTTGTCTGGAATTGAACCGGCAAAAACAAAAGCTCCGTGCCGACGGTCTTTAATGTACAAATTCAATTTATTTTGACGCGCGTTTCCCAAAGTGAATTGGATTAACGTAGATGTAATAATACAATGGCGCGCGCAAGTACTCGAATATGCAACACCGAACTCGAGAACTTGCATAGATACGCGCCTTTGAGTCGGAAGTAAAGTGGCAGAAACAAATCCCGCACCTCTGCTCCCCCTGTGCACCAGGGACGAGTGAGCACCAAAGCACTCGGCAAGCCATTTCTATCGTGCACCGCTCCCGTCGCCTTGAGACACGCACGGGCTACCATTTTACTACAGATTTCGACTTTTCCTGGAGACGGTCGGCGCATGCTTCAGCATATCTTCGTGTTTGGGGAAAATACCCCAAAAAATGCCAAGTAAAAGAAAAGAAAGCTTAATTTTAAAACAACGAAGCAAATTCTTTTTCTTTTTAACATTGTGCAAATGTACGTGACTGAAAAGAAAAGAAGCAAAAAAATTGACCGCATCTCCACGTGGTGAATGATGTTGATTGGGGCGAAGCTCTGTTGGTGCTTGTCTGCGTAGACGCTGAGCCGCAGCATGCCGAGCCTTTCGTTCATTTTCATCCATCTCAGAAAGAAAATGTGTGGTATGGAACGTGGTTATATACGCATTTGAGCATTTGACTGCAGCGCCCTCTCGTCTATAAACGTTGAGCCAATGCATGCAAAGTTTAACGCGATTATATACGCATTTGACCGCAGCGCCCTCTCCTGTATAGACGTTGAGCGGCTACATGCATCGTTTCATCCATGACAGAAGCCCCAGCTCTTGAGTTACTACCACATCACAGAGCCCCTACTCGTCCCGCAGTCGTGGCCGAGTGGGAGCGATGGACTATACTTCGTTTCAGCTTCCGTCCGAGCGCAGCCAAAGCTACGTGTGGCCGGAGCCAATCACACGCCGGCAATAGGTCACGCGATCTCGCCTGCACTTTTGTATCACTCCGCTGCGCCGCTGGTCGTCCGCGCCGCCCGCGCTCGCCGAGTATTTCGTCTGCTACGGGTGCATCAACGGTATCGTCTGCTACAGGTTTAAAAGGGCCCTTTCACGTTCTGAAATTTAGTCACAGGGGATGTCAGTACGCAGGCTGGCCGCTGGCGCCTGTGTCCGAGCTTTCCACCCGTTCGGCATTCCGGCATAGTTTCGAGATGTAAGTACACACTGCAATTGGCGCCCGATGATCCGGCCGTTGATGTTTCCTTGTATTGTCTGGATATACCAGGGCTCGAGGCGCAGTCCTTTCACCAGCTTCTCGGCTTTCAATGTGATCGGCAGGTAAAGCGGTGCCCTGATTTTGCCGCCTATCAGTGAATTGTAGTGGCCCAGACGCTTTTCTTGTTTACAACACATTCGCGGTACGACGCGGCCGGAGTCTCCTGCCGAATTTGAAAGTAGACATTCATCACGACCTCTCGCACCTGACGCCCAAACGTGCCTTTGCGAAAGGACGTTTTGAAGCGACTCGGTGAGGAAAGCAGCGAAGCGCATGATTCGGCCATTACGGGAACGATATCACACAGAAAAACCGCGCGCTGCAGCCGTGTTGCCAGCGGATGTACGTGTTTTCGCCAAACCACATGCATTTACATATATGAATAAAAACATAAACTTCAGATATTTAATTCCTTTAGTTGCAAATCATTCTCAGCAGTACACATCTGGAATATTGTGCAATGTTTACGCACAAAACAGTTATTTAACAAAAATTACTTTTGCGGACTACTTTGTGGTGCGTAGGAATGCTCTTCTCGAAGTTGCGAACCGTCCCCCAGCCTTTGGCTGCGCTCGGACGGAGGCTGAAGGCGAAGTATAGAAGTCCATTGGGGTCTCCCCGCACAGAGTCCGAATCCTGTCAACTGCGCAAACATATAATTTTTTCATTTATTTTTATCTTTTTATTTTTTTTTTTTTTACACGAGCACGTGAGCTGACACGAGCACGAGCACCGGACGGACGTCGGACTGGACGGACATGGCTAGCCCCCTAAGGAGCTTCGCCCCTAAAAAGGGGGAAGAAAGTGCTCACCTCCTCTGCGGACGGGCGATAGCACTGTGCATGTCTGTTAGGATGACGACAATTGTTGAAAGTCGTAAAACCATTCAATCCCTCCCTGAAGGCACAGGCAGCTATCGGGAGGACGGGGCCGCATGCTTCCTGCACCCCTGCTAGTGCCGACTTTCTGCTTTCTCCCATTTCCCTCTCATTTGCCCACTTGCAGTCGCACCCGCTTAGACATTTTGAACAAGGCATTAGTTTCTGAAGCAATCTCGCTCACCTTCTTTCTCTACTTGGGAGTCCTCTACAAATTTCTTGTACTTTGTGTAAAAATATTTTGTTGACCGCCACCTTTTGTGCTAGTTCTTGCATTGACGGTCTAGAATATATTTGGGTGGTTTCATTTGAATTCGACCAACCTTGTCGGGATGGGTCCTCACAATTATCTGTAAAAATATATCTGAAATCCCAATCCCTGTGATGAACAAAAAACTGCCTTTCAAAAAAAAAAAAATTAGAAATATGTAGTTCGAGAGAAAAAGGAATACGAAACGCTGCCAGGTGGAATGCGTGAAAATCGCGATTCGATATTTGCTCAAGTCAAGACGGTCTTTGCAAAATATTAACTTCTCACTTAGTCATAATAATTTTTATACTATAAGTGTGTAATTCGAGCTGTATTTAGACATCAATTGTTGTCTTTCACCATTTTTATTTATTTTTACATAAAATTGCAAACATGCCACCCAGAGCAATTTTGACTAACATTGGGATAGCTATATCAAACGAACGGTAAGGAGCTATGTCATGAAACATATATAGATACGTAGCTATTTATATAAGCTGTCGGTTGTTATATATTTCTTGTTCATTTAACTTATTGGACAAATTTGATTTCGCCCAGATGTGTACAAAAAACGAAAATATGCAAACTTAAAATCATTTTTCTAAAAAAGCAACTTTTTCATTTTCTTCTACCTTTTTCTTTGATAGCCCATAAGGTGTAGAAATAGTGTATAAATCTTGAATGCAATATTTATGTTGTATTTTGGTGACAACCAAGACCAGAAAGCACAATCTGTGCTTCCTGGTCTCTGTCATCATATCAAGACCATAATTTTGTTTGATCTTTGTTGCGTTTGGCAGCGCAGTCGCCACGTTGGGGCCTGGAAATTTGGATTCACTACGAATGAGCCACACCCAGATCGCAATAGCTCGTCATCTCACTGAAAGCATTTCTGTTTATGTCGTCGTCTTTGGATCTGTACGCACAATCGACTGCTCAACTTTTCCTATTTACAGAAGCCCCCAAAAAGTAAATCATCTTTCATTCCTTTTTTTTTTTTCTCAAAAATTACTTTTCATTATTGTCATTACCACAAAAATTTGGCGCCGCGGGTGGTGCCATCTAGTGGAGACCCGAAAAACTCTAAAACGAGGAGTTCTCGGGGGTCGGGTTTTGAACCGAACCTTCCACATTGCCGCCCTGGGCGTCTGCACGACGGGGTCTCTCTGCGCAGCGCCCGCCGAGACCGGCACCCCCTCGGACGGCACGGCGGTGATCAAGCTCACCTTCGAGGACTCGGAGGAAGTGGCACCGTCCGTGACACCCCCCACGCTTCGCTCGAAGGGGACATTCAGGTAAGGGCCCTTCCCAACCCCCGGGGGTGAAAGCGAGGGCGTTTTAAAGTGGGAGGGGCAAATAATAATGATAACAATGATGGTCATGACGACGCGCAGCTGGAGAACGAAAAATCCGTAGCCTAGCGTCACCTTGCGGCAGGACTTGGCAGTATTCGAGTAGCGCTGCCAAACCAAGCCTATCCACGTGCAGCTGACATCGAGTCTAAAATGGTGGCTTCTCAATAGTGTTTCACGCTGACCGCTCGCAACGATTTTGCCCCCGAAAATCGAACTTTCGGACTTTGAGCTGTCCGAAACATTGGTCGGGAATATGCCCCATTTCTATCGTGTAGATCACGGTTCCTCCTTTAGGTCCGAAATAGCGAACAAGTCCGAATTACCGGCGTCCCAAAAATCGGTCGGCGACCGTACAAAGAGAAAGAGCATAAAATAAACGAGTTGATGATTGGGAACCTATACACCGACTCGAGCGTGTTACTCCCTTGCGTTGGCACTGCCGTCGCCGCCGTGTGGGCACGGACGCTTCACCCGGGGCAATACTGGCTTCCGCACACGGGCCACGCCCGGCGTAGGTAGATGCGGGCTCGTTCGTAAAGGGCAAGTCGGCGTATATTTTGGACACCTCTTGTGTGTGTCTCTTACGGCTCGTGAAATCTGTCTCGGCTATGGTTCTGACGTAACATTCTTAGGGAAAGAATAACTTTCACGAGTTGGTACCTTTGACTGAACGATTTCGTCTGTCATAACGGTTTTGCGCAAAGTGCTCGGAGCGACGGGACCCGAGCGCAGGTAACGCTGCCCTCGGTGCGCCCCTCGCAGTCTGCCCTTGGGGAGTTTGACTTCCTGGGGGATGAGCCCAGCCCCAGGGCGCCCCCGCGGGGGAGGGCCAGGGGCCCCGACAGCCGCCCCGGGCTCCGCCAGGCACTCGCTCACCCCAGAGCCCATCGTGGAGATGCCCCCCGAGGAGGACGAGGTCCCCGCTGGGGAACGGGCCCCCCGGTGAAGGCCACTCCCTGCAAGGAGGCTTCTCCCGCCACCACCCCATCCTTCGAGCAGCTCGACACGTGAGTGCCCGCGTCGGCCCTTTCAAATGACCACGCGGGTCGGTTTCGTAACGGATCGAGACATAATTTTGCGCGTATCTGTAATTAGATTGGTTGTCGTTAAATGCAACGGCGTTTCTTTAGCGAACCCTACGCACTTCTGGAACCCTACGCACCCACGAAGCGGGCTGCGGCATGCAAACAATCGTACCGTATTTACTCGCGTAGTGAACGCACCCCCGCGACGGTCGTTCATATTTTGACGTTTTCTTCCCCCGTACGTAAGGAGCGCGCTTTCAATTTTGGCTTTGCGAGCGCCGAACCGCATCCTGACCCAACCGGCCACTGACTCGTTCGAGTGACCGGGCTAAGCTAGGCTGAGCCGAGCCAAGCGCCGTACGTGGACTCGTTGTGGCTGCAAGTGGGATGTGGCGGAAGCAATCCACAGCGTAACTGTGGTTCCCCGAAACGTAGCTCTGACCGGCGCATTTATTGCATGTCAAAAGCGGTTCCTTGATTTTGGCCCGACGAGGTCGTAGTAGAAGCATTGTGCCCTCGCTGGCTGCGGTCCCGACGCAGCGGCAGTAATGGATGTGGCAGACGCCCGTTCCTTTACGGGTCGCCCTCCGGCTCGACGGTCCATGGAAGCTTTGGCAGCCGGGAGTTGGGACGCCGTGGAAACGGCGATGCGCACATTTTTTGGAGCTTTTTTGCCTAAACTACAATCGACCGCCAGGATCCTGGCATCCAACAGCGTGACACTCCGGCTTTTCTGGCATCCCTAGTTGCCTCTTTGGGACTGCTTTCGACGCGTGGGCTGAACGGCACTCGAAGCACGTCGGTCGAAGACATAACCCAGGCGTTGTAGCGTAACCGCGCACACGGCCCTCGGGGCTAGGATCAAGGAACTGCCACAGTGCCTGTTAGCTGTTGCCGTAACAGGCGCTGCTGCCTGTTCTGGAGAAGATGGTGTAAGCATGCAACAACTGCTCGTAGGAGGAGCGGGCAGCGTTTCGTGAGAACCTCGGAGCCTCCAAACTCTCCGCAAAGTCGAGGAACGTAAGGAACTGTTTGCGTCTGGTTTGGGCTCGAGCCGAGCCAACGATGTACAAGATGGCTTACTGACAGCGGGTGGTTTTGGACGGCACCAGTTGGCGCGCGATAGTGCACGACCGCTTGGCTCGGTTTGCAGCAGAAATAGATTTTTTTGCAACAGCAAACTTGACGGGATGCAACCACCATGTAAAAAGATAAATTTTCTTCCTCTTGAAGAGAAAATGCGTGTTATCGCCAAGGTGGCGAGTGAAAAAGGAAGGAGAATATTGCGGGTGAGTTTGACACTTCCTTGTCGGCATTGACGACAACAAAAACGTGATTGTTTATAAAGAGACCAGTACTAAACAAATCATTGAAAGCGTTCGCGATGGCGGCTTCTAAAATGATGAGGATGGCGCTGTTCGGGTCTTTTTACTCCGGCACTCTTGTCCCAGGTAATGGACGTTATCCAAATTATCTTAACTTTAGTCGGTGCCCATGACGACAACGTGCGGCTCCATTGTCGTCCGACTGCGAGAATCACATTATACTGCGCTTCTTTCCAAAAGAGCAAAGCAGTCCAGGCTGATTGATTTTTGGATTTAAAGCTCGTTCATGCGCCACCACAACTGATATCTCATTGCTGTTGCTGATTTCACAACAACGAAGTTCTCGCATTAACAAACTCTTTTGCTTGTCCCATCAATTTAATTGTAGCGGTATTCAACCGTAATTACACATGTCATCAGATTGCACCCGACCTCCACGAAAGACATTTATTGTTTTGTTGTTTTCTGCTGCAGTGTCAAGGGAGCCTTAACGCTGGACAGCTTTGAATTCATCAGCGTGCTGGGGAGAGGGCATTTCGGGAAGGTGAGTTGCGTCTTAGTTCTTCGCTCTTTCTGTTATCTCGCATGTTACTTTCGCTGGAGTCACCGCCTCATAATACCACTGCCGACTGGAGTCTGCCCTCTACCTGGAGTTGGCTTCAGTTTTTGAAAGGTTCATCATTCAACTGCTATACGGTAGAGCCTCGATTATTCAAATCTCTCGGGTTGCAGAAAATATTTGTATCATTCAAAAAGCATGTTATCCAAAATGGGCTCCAAAAAGGTAATAAAATATGCATACATGCTGAGTGAGAACATATGGTGCTGAGTTAGAAACTTTTGTCAATCCCAGAGGCAGTGCAGTACCGCCGGTATGCAATTCCTCCGGGATCGACCCACTTCTTTTATTTGGGTGAATATTGGCTCGACGATTCTTCTGCCCTAACCCTAGACGTTACTGAAAAATCTCGGCTTGGACTAGGCTACAACATCCTACCCCTGGCCGTAGCTCTCTAGCCTCGCAAACTGTGCCGCTGTGGCAGTCGTAATTTCTCGTGTCGCGACGCCTGGCCATGGCTACTGTGGCTGCGCAAAAGAGTCGTTCGGGGCTTAATGGAACGTGATGTGAGCTAGTAGAAAGGAATATCGAGGTGCCCTTTCTTCAAATACCTTTACAGCCGCCTCAGTGGTAGGGAGCACCGTGCGCAGGAAACTCGCTGGGGCCGCAATGTTCTTTTCCTCGACGTCCCTCGATATTTAAAAAATCAGGGGAGCCCTACCTCCTCAAGCTCTGCGCTTTTGTTGATATCATCTTCTGTGGCCCGAGAGAGCATTTGCACTATCTTGAAGTGTAACACATTACAGATATGTCTTCTCGGCCGGCGTTGTTAAAATATGAATTTCGTCCCGGGATAGGAATCAACTGGGATTGAATCGTCGTGATTCTACAGCATACGATCTAGCTGCGTAAAAATTTTTAGTCTTTTTTTTTTATGCGTGTGGTGCGTCAAGGTCATGAGCTGGTTAAACAGCCGCTGTTCTTTTAAAGTGGTAGCTTTATAGCTCCAACCATCCTCAGGAGCCACTTGACCAGGAAATGTGCAAGTCGGCTAGTTTTCAACTGCTAAAAGATCTTGAAAATAAAAACAAACGGCAACCGGTGCCAGGGATTGAACCCCAGTGACCAGTGTGGAAGCCGAGTGTGCCGCTGCACGAGCTACGGACCCAGCACACAGGAATGGGAGGAGCAGAAGCAGGTGGTGTGAGGAATTGCACGGAACAGAGAAGGGTGGAAAGGGCAAGAAACAGGAGTAGAAACAGGTGTTGTAGAAAGGGCGTGTGGAATGAGGAGAGGAAAGGGCGGGAAAGCACGCTTCCTTTCTCTCGGTGACCTATAGAATTCGGCAGAAAGGCTTTGTATCCGGGTAAGGCTTAAGGGAAGCGCGCGCATTCTCACGAAGAGACCATGGTCTGACTTATTCTGTTTTCATACAAAACCCTGCCCTAAGTACCATGTGAACGAGGAACACCACACACCCCAGTCACTGAAAAAAATTGACCGCATCTCCACGTATTGAATGATGTTGATTGGGGCGAAGCTCTGTTGGTGCTTGTCTGCGTAGACGCTGAGCCGCAGCATGCCGAGCCTTTCGTTCGTTTTCATCCATGTCAGAAAGAGAATGTGTGGTATGGAACGTGGTTATATACGCATTTGAGCATTTGACCGCAGCGCCCTCTCGTCTATAAACGTTGAGCCAATGCATGCAAAGTTTAACGCGATTATATACGCATTTGACCGCAGCGCCCTCTCCTGTATAGACGTTGAGCGGCTACATGCAACGTTTCATCCATGACATCCCCAGCTCTTGAGTTACTACCACATCTCAGAGCGCCCTACTCGTCCCGCAGTCGTGGCCGAGTGGTTAAGGCGATGGACTAGAAATCCATTGGGGTCTCCCCGCACAGGTTCAAATCCTGTCGACTGCGCAAACAATTTTTTTTCTCGTCCTTTTTTTTTTTTTTTTTTTTTACACGAGCACGTGAGTTCACGAGCAGAGCACGAGCACTGGATGCCAGACGGGTGGACGGACGGACATGGCTAGCCCCTAAGGAGCTTCGCCCCTAAAACTAAGGGTCAACCTGCCCTGGGCACCATCCGAACTGAGAGCACCATCCACCCTATAAAGCTACAGCATCTAAATGCGTTTGGCAGATTGACCGAACATGCAGCCTTTTTTTGTTAGATTTTAAAGCGACAGCTTTAAGGAGCTCATGTCACAGAAAAGCCGGCGTTGGTGGGACCGGGAAGTCCAGGATTGGTCGATAGGGTCATGATATCACAGCCACATGACCTCGTGTGGGAATTTCAAACAACGCTCACGTGAAACGTGACGTCACGCTTGGATTGAAAGGAACTAAAACGTGACGTGTTATGCGAATTAAAGGTTGCCGCGTGCCTCGGACGATTTCACTTTTATAAAGTAATTCATTTGCCTTAAAGAAAAAATATGAAGAATTTTAGGCGGTGGTGGGATTCAAACCCATGACCCTTTGGTTGCAAGCCAGACATGCTACCCACTAGTTCACGCAGACACTCTTGCACGGCTTGTTAACAAGCGGGGGTTTACATGATTAGCTGTTGCGTTCCACTCATAAAGGCGAAGCTTAAGTGTCCTCCTGTAATTTTTTGTGCGAGGTGGCCACATTAATGTCACATTTGTGCTTGGTACAACACCCGATGCATGTGTGCACATTTTGGCGCACCTGGAGGTGGGTTTCTCCCTGTGTACAGGTTTGCACCGTGAGAACCCGGGAGAGAAGGAGCCATAAATATCCATAATGTTCGACCTGTGGCTGGCACGGGTTGTGCCATAAAAACGTGCAGTAGAACCTTATTGATACATTTTTTGGGGGACCGCGGTAAAGAAGTGTAGGATTCGGGAAAAAAGACCAAACCCACCGCATCCAGTGTCACTCTGTATGTGTTATCATGTGGGGGAGTAAAGGCCCATTCACTCACTTAGGACTTCTTAGGGCCGTGCACCTGGAAACCTCTGAACCCCTTAACTGGGAATTTCCATGACCAAAACATATGAGCAAAACGGTGACTTTTTTTTGTCCCCATTTCGCCAATATTTTTTGGTACCACGTGTATCTTGTCAAACTTTTTTGTTGCTGTCATCTTTGCATTGGTTTCTGAAGCAAAATTATTTCCGATGTTTTGGGATAGATGGCGCTTCCTTACGCTCGATGAAAAGAGTGAGCATTTAAAGAGGCTCTCCCCAAGATCGGCTGAAGAGCGACGCATCTATGCGGCGAGCAAGTCGTCTGCTTCTTTTGCAGGAGTTGTGGTGATGTCAGAAAGATGCTGAGCTCTGATTGGCTCTGATTGAAGGATAGTGGGTGGACCTCAGAGCAAGCGTCCTTGAGGTCTGCCCACATCCTTGTTTCAGAACCAATCAGAGCTCGGCATCTTTCTGACATTACCACAACCCCTGCAAAAGAAGCAGACGAACTTGCGCTCCGCATAGACGTTCCACCCAAGCTGCGGTCAAAATTTCTGCGAGTCTAAAGACGTGCTTCTCAATTTGGGGGTTGAAATCTCTTTGGACGAGAGTCCATGCTGGCGCCATCTACGCGCTGACCCTGGAAGTGCATTTCACTAGAGCAAAGGTTTTGCAAGCGAGGTCCAAGGGACGTACTACATATGAGAAATGGTTGTTAATAACATTAGCAAAGGTATTCGAGCCAGAGAAAGAAAGAAAGAAATAGGCACTGCCAAGTGTTCCCCGGTAGGTGGCAGCAGTGCATTTTCTCGTCGTAAGAGAGAGGTTTCAAGACCTCGAGAAGGTGTGTGATCGAGCCTTAACTGGAACGTGCTCGAGAGTTGGGACGCAGCATCGGTGGGGCGGATGAGGAAGGGACCGGGGCCCATGCAGGTGATCCTGAGCAAGCTGAAGCGCAGCGGGGAGTACTTTGCCATCAAGGCGCTCAAGAAAGGGGACATAGTCGCGCGGGACGAGCTGGAGAGCCTGATGGCGGAGAAGCGCATCTTCCAGGTGGCCAACTCGGTGCGGCACCCGTTCCTCGTCAACCTGTTCGCCTGCTTCCAGACGCCCGTGAGTGCAGACGGCTTTCTTCGGAACCGTTGCGTGACGGTCTGCCACTCAACGTTGAGTAGCGTCCAGGAGGTAGGGGGCGCACAAACGTTGGAAACTTCCAACATTCGTCGCGTCCCTCGACGGGATTGCGCGATGTCCAAGACGTCGCCTCTGCGTTGCTTTTTTGTGTCCGTCATTTTTCTCGTAGCATATCGTGCACATTAACGTTTCCAGTGCTGCTGTGACGCACCTCTTCGACAATTTCTGCCGATCCCGACGAGAGGTGGGGTGTGGTTGCAAACACCCGGCGTAATTGACTGCAGCATTACATTTTGATTGTCCCAGGGCTGACCTACAGAATCGTCTTGTTCCTTTCTCAGAGTCCTTCTTTCCCTTCCACCCTCTTTTCTCTTCCTCTCACAACGAGAGAGGGTCTGCGAGCTACTTCTTGCAGAAGGGAAGGGGGTCTTTCTCGAATGGAAAGAAGGAATCGAGGAGCAGTTCCCGTCTCTCTGTCTGGTCGTTGGTCATTAAGCGACACGAAACAGGACATTGTCCCGTTTTTGACACAGAAGTTCGGTGAATGCCCCCCCCCCCCCTCCCCCCCCTCCTCCCCTAGTTATTTGAGTGCGGGTGTTGCCTCGCAGAACCACGTGTGCTTCGTAATGGAGTACGCCTGTGGAGGGGACCTGATGATGCACATCCACACGGACATCTTCCCCGAGCCCAGGGCGGCCTTCTACGCCGCCTGCGTGGTGCTGGGGCTCCAGTTCCTGCACGAGAACCGCATCATCTACCGGTGGGCCCCTTCACTCTGTCTCTCCGCGTGGCGTCAGCGACAGGCGTGGTCGCCGACGGGACGGGAACGGCGGGGAGGTCCTTCGGCTGTCCGTCCTCTGGCACGAGAGAGATGCCCCGCCCTTCCCATCCCGTCTGTAAGGTTGAGGTTCGCCGTTTGGTTCATGCTAGCAAATCTTTGTGTTTTTGGCTCCTCATCTGTTGCGGGGAAGGATGTGCAAATGCCCTCAGTGCAGTCTTCGATTTACGGCGGAACCTCCGGCTTTCCCAGGAAAAGTCTGTTCACATCGGTGTCTCCAGTATGGACCACTCCACTAGAAAGAGGTAGAAATGCCCTCTCTCCTCTCGCTCCGGAGCGTCATGTGCTCCGTAGAGTACCAAAAGTCCAGTTGGCGTGCAAACGCAGTCCAAAATTGAGTCATTTTGGCAATGTTAGGCACCAGTGCGCGGATTTAGATGCGCAAGTTAATGTAATATGTTATACTCGACAAAGAGACTAACCAAGCACAATCCTGTTGTCACCTGCCACGCAAATAACAAAGAAAAGTGAATACAACCTTCTATACACTGATTGGTCGATCATCTCTGGTGAAAAGGGAATGCCATTGCGGTAGCTTTTTGGAAGTTAGCGTTTGTACTGATTTATGCCTTTAGCAACTATGCGTGGGCAGTCTAGATTTTATGAAAAGGAAAGGGAAACGTGCTCACCAAGTATGAAACAACAACTGCACGATTAGTATTTTTAACGAACAACGAATCCGCACATATTTCATCGCAGATGCTCGTAGTGGTCTATTTGTAACCAAAATAATGTTTTGCGACGTTTATGCGTAGGTGGTACTTGGAAAGCGACTAATGAGTGCACAGTTAATTTTCACGCACCGCCGAAAACACGACGACACGGGTGCACCAGCAGTGGGATTTGTGATCTTTAAAAAATGAAAGCAAAGCGGCTAACTTTGACGTGACGGCGCTTTCTCGGCTAACATAATTCCGTTACATGTGGGTGGGAACACAATAAAAACAGCTCTAGGTTTTAATATTTCTGAGAAGCCCCGCTGTAAGTGTAGCTGCTTGAGTGAATCGTACTGTATTTACTCGCATAATGAATGCACTCGCATAATAAATGCAACCCCCCCAAAACAGGTACCAATTTTTTACTTTTTTTTCCCTCACATAATGAACGCAGTTCCAATTTTCAGCCCCGCGGAGTCTCGAATTGCGTCCAATTTGGCTAACTGTCAAGCCAATTTTCTT
Source organism: Ixodes ricinus (assembly GCA_037355805.1). Classification (NCBI taxonomy): domain Eukaryota; kingdom Metazoa; phylum Arthropoda; class Arachnida; order Ixodida; family Ixodidae; genus Ixodes; species Ixodes ricinus. Next base: position 95,541 of record JAZHYW010052210.1, read on the forward strand.
TTGCCGCCAAGCAAAAGAAACAAAAGAGAGTGGGCGGGGCGGGCGGGCGGGCAAGCAATAAACAGACGCAACGAACAAAAAAACGAACTCTCACCCCTCCCCCCCCAGTAATGTCCACCACTCAGAAATTCCTGAGGAGAACCCGAGCTATCACTTCGGAAACAAAAACGACCACTGAGAAACATCTTTTGGGAAAAAAATCACCAGAACCCATCCAATGGGAATGATTACCTACGCTACTGCGAACGGCATCAACGGTGCGGAGCTATCGACGCTCGCAGGTGGACACTCTAGATCGCCAGCATCGAGGCGACTCACATTTGTTGACACTTTCACAGCCCTGCGCACGATCTCTGAGCGCGTGCGTTGTGTCACTTAGGAAGGTGAGCAAAGCACGCGCCATGCGCACAAACACTCAAATGGTACCGACCAGACTTCTGGCGTCTCGGCTAGTCTCAACCAACGGTACTAAACGGTTGTTTATATCTTGACCATAGGACGCGCCTTACAGCGCTGTCACAGCTACCGGTGCGCGCGCGTTCCATGCACGAGGGCTCATTCCGCTCCGTGAGGGTGAGCACGGCGCATCACCCTCTCCCGAGCGCGGGAGAGGGTGAGCAGGGGCAGTGCTAAGCCTCACGAGGCAGAAAGCCCTCCGTGATGGCACTCTCCTCTATGAAGTCATCATAGGTGCGCAACTCGGCTATGGGCCTAATGAGCGCTTGCAGCGGGCGTCCGGCGGTAAAAGATATAAACAACCGTTTAGAGTACCGCGTTGGTTGATGACTAGCTGCGACGCCAGAAAGTCTGGTCGGTACCATTCTGAGTGTTTGTGCGTATGGCGCGTGCTTTGCTCGCCTTCCTAAGTGACACAAACGCACGTGCTGGGCTGCAGTGAGACTCGTGCGCAGGGCTGTGAAAGTGTCAACAAATTTAGAATCGCCCCCAAGAGTGGGCTGGCGTATCTAGAGTGTGCCGGCCACCTGCATCGAACGCGCATAACTCCGCACCGTTTGATGCTGGTCGCATTAACGTAGGGATAATCATTCCCAAAGGATGGGTTCTGCTGATTTTTTTGCATTGTCTTGTATGTCGTGCTTAGAGTCGAGTCATAACTATTGCATATTGTCATCATCGGGTCTACCGTGTCATCAGTCTTCTGCGTGAATACTCCAAAGTTCCTCTTTGATTTATGCCTGGTGAGTTTTCTGGGTCACAGTCATTTTTTGTGATGTCACAGTTAGCGACGTATTGAATTTTAAAATAAAGTATCCACCTTACATCTTTACATCTTTTATATTTTAACCCTCTATATTCCGTTTCACTTTAAGTGGGAACGAGGCCGAAGCTACAAGCTCGAGGATGTGGCTCTCAACAGTGCTTGCAGGGATGCCGAGAGCCCAGAGCTCACTCTCGTAGCTTCTGCTACGCTCACTCTTAAAGTTAAATAGAGTATAGTATACGTTTTTGTATTTATATGCCTATTCATGTGTGTATATTTGGTATTTTCACATCTATATTTACTTGTGCATTTTCCGGCCCTCGAGACTGTGACAGATCCCTCGATGGCCGAAAAGTCTCGGGACCCCAGATCAATGGCTGGCTCAGATACTCTTGTTCCCCTGTCTTAGGGTATCTGAGCCAGCCATTGATGCACAACTAAGTTCCACTCTCTCCCTGGAGTGTGCTTTATTGCTTACAATGTCCGTAGGTTTTCATACCGCTTGACTGCATCAATGGTGAGTCCCAACGGAGTTTTTTGGCTACCGATTGAAAGAGATAATCATTCCACGAGACAGCGGAGTTTGAGAATTCCTGCGTTAGATAATAATAAAAAAAAAAAATTGCATTGACTTGTTGTTTGTATTATCCATTGGAAAATAACCAGCGGGGAATGTCCTGAGCCATCTGTGGTGTCCCCCCAGGGACCTGAAGCTGGACAACCTGCTGCTGGATGCGGAGGGCTACGTGAAGCTGGCGGACTTTGGGCTGTGCAAGGAGGGCATGGGCTATGGGGACGCCGCGGGCACCTTCTGCGGCACCCCGAGTTCCTGGCCCCGAGGTGCTCACCGAGACCTCGTACACCCGGGCCGTCGACTGGTGGGGCCTCGGGGTGCTGCTCTTCGAGATGCTCGTCGGGGAGGTGACCGTTTTTTCACTCGTAACGCGGGTCCCGGGGCCGGCATCCTCACGGATGTCATTGCTACGGGGTCTGGAGACGCATCTTCCACCAGTGTGTCTAGCGTCCATACTGCCCATGCATCTAAAGGGTCCCAAAGTGGCAAACGACGACGGCCCAGAGCCGGCATGTCGTGCCATCGGACGCCAGTTCGTGTTTCGTCGGTGTAGAGAGTCTAGATTTAAGGGGGGACGCGAAGCCTAAAAATGCAAAAAATCGCGAAAAAGTTCATTTTTAAAAATTCTGTATTTGGGTGTCATACATATCCAAGCACCTCTCTCCAAAATATTATAGCGCAATTCAAACTCAAAGTATAAAAAAACGATAATTACGTCGCGCAGAACGCCACGAAAACCTCCCCGAAAAGAGAAAACCGGCGTCGAAACGCGCCTTCCGCGCTCCGCCGGTGTGCGCCCAAGCGCAGCCATTTTGGTCTCGTTCGAAAGCCTTCTTTATCTACATTTTTGGCGACATAAAAAATGGCGTCCGCCCGGAAAAAGCACAGAATGCCGCGTTTCCCCGGAGAAAGAAACGGAGCTACCGATTGGCTAAGAAGCACGGGCCGCAGCGAGCGCTGTCGCTATTAGGCGAAGCCGCGTGCCTCCTCTCCTGAAAAATGTCATTCTCTCTCCCTCCTCTCCTTCCCTCGTGGCGCGAAAGGAGTCGGAAGCAGCCGATATCGTTGTTTGTCGTCTGCTAGCCGGTTGCGTTTCGGCTTCAATTACGTTATTTTTCGGGCGTTACGCCTGCTTTGTTTAGCTCGACGTCTTTAGGAGACATCGGTAGTGATCGCGATGCCTAGCGTGGAGCTTTCAACGCAGCGTGCGTGCGGCATGCGGAAGCGTCGGGCGTAGAGACAAGAGGACTTCGGCCGCATCGCCAGCCGCGCGTTGCTAGCGGCGGACATGCGGCAAGTTCAGCTGCCAGCAGCTGCATCATCTTCCGAGGTGCCCGCCTCTGATGTGAGCAATGAAAAGAGCGATAGCCGGCCCTGTTGCGTCATGACTCAACTTCGCATTTCTACACGGAAAGCGAAAGTGCTGGAATGTGCGTCGCGGGCTGACGAGATGAAGCAGGATTTGGCTGCGAAGTCTGCCACACAGAAGTTTGACCTCCTCAATGTCACTGTCGAGGATAAAGAGAACAGATTTTAGTACGCAGTTTGTGATCGTGGATTTGAACGTGTTGAACGTGTTCTTCGCGACCACCAAATGTGAGCAGGGCGGAATGGCCGCGCCCTTTCACAAGCTGGTGCTTTGAAAACGTTCCCGTTCCCCTAAAAAAAAACCTTCTGAGGGCTAACCAATTGTTGTATATGGGACTGCTTTCCCTACCCGTGTCTCTCCTTAGTATGAAATTCAAACCAAAGGCATTCCACCCATCTAAAGCTTCAATGTTGTTAGTTATGCATACCCAAATTTCAAGGTCGATTTTCTCAGCGTTGGTTTTTTCAGCCTCTTCTCCGGCCAGGAAGGCTTTTGATTCACTTACGCTCAACCGATTTTCATAAACTTGGTACTATTTTCTTTGGAATGAACTAGACTGCATAGCTAAAGCTATTTTTATAATGTTATTTTGTGGTATATAAAACTGGCATTTCATTATTAGACATTGTTATAGCAGCTATTGTATGTCTTCTATTCACTTTAATTTTTTACATGATTATATGGTGCTAAAGAAATAAAAATAGCTTTAGCTTGTATGGCATTTCTTTAGGAAGCAATTGATACCTTTTTCATCAAAATTTTAATAAGAAGGTTTTTTAAAATTTTCCCTGAAATTAGCTAATAAATATTTTATTTTGTTAATAACTTTTGACAAAGAAGAGATATCTGAAATCTTATTGCAGTTATGAAATCAGCACACTAAACTGCACGCCTGTGCAAAAAATCATTGAGATTGACCAATAAGCGAAAAATATTTTTTGAGAACCCACTTCCTCCCTTAATTAAGGCAGGAAATGGGGATGGGCAATAACTTTTGTTTCTGGGTGGATTCTTATAAAACTTTGCGCATATTGCTTATGCTTATGCTATAAAAACAGACAAGTTTTCCTTGTGATATCTCTGCTACCATTTTATTTACAATATTTTACTTTCTGAAAGGCTGTGGAGTGCGTCCAGGTTTTTCAAAACATAATGCATAATACACATTGTGACATTCCTTTTTTTTTTCCATTGTTATTTTTAATTAAATTCTAGGAGGGAAGGATTGTTGTTCCGACACTTGTTCGGACCTTGGGCATCCGGGGGTTATGCAGCAGGGATTAAAAGTGGCATCCCCTCCTTTTACATGCAGTCGCCCTTCCCGGGGGATGACGAGGAAGAGGTGTTTGACAGCATTGTGCACGGCGAGGTCAGGTACCCCGGTTCCTGTCCATCGAAGCCATCGCCATCATGAGGAGGGTGAGTGGCCCCACCTCTTGAAAGGAGAATTTGTTTTCTGACTGGGAGAGGACACTGGAAAGGGACGTAATGTCACGGATAGATGTAACTAGGGGTGGGCGAATATTCGAAATTTCGAATACGAATCGAATATTATACATTTAATATTCGTATTCGATTCGTAAACTAAGTCTTTGGTATTTTTCGAATATTCGTCGTAACACGAATATTCGAAATTAATCGAATATTCGAGAACGTATTCGCAAGCGTAAGTTTTGCTTTCGGTTTCAGTTTCGGTAAGCAAGGCCCATTGACAGCGACATAGCTGCATGGCGGCTTCAACCTAAACTGGTGGCGTCGGTGTCGGTAACGGTAATCTGCGAGTTTCTGTTCCCTTGTGACTCCTGACATTTTAAACTGTGCTCACTTCGCGTTCGCCCACCCGTGTTATGGCGGATGGAGGTGATTGCGGGGAGCCGTCTGCGAAGCGGAGGAACGAACGGGAAACGGCACCAAAACGAAGAGAGAGGAGTGCTATTTGGAAATATTTTGCGAGGGTGACGGCATCGATGGCGCAATGTACGGCATGCGAGTCAACGCTTAAAACGCCCACAGGTACGACAACGCCCCTTGTCAACCATCTCAAAGTACATCCTGCGTTGTTGAAAGAGTATCGTGGGATTACCGCTGGTACGCCAGGAAAAGATCAACCGACGCTGACGGACTTCGTGCGCCGCACGGAGCCCCTGCCAGAAAAGAGGGTGCGAGCGCTAAATAACAAGGTGGCCGCCATGGTGGCGCTTGATTTACAGCCTTACAGCATTGTGGAAGACCGCGGCTTCAAAGAACTTCTGACAGAAGCCGTTCCCAACTATCGCCTACCATCCCGCTCTACACTCTCGCGCGTGCTTGTGCCACGGATGTATGACGACACCCGAAAGAAGGTGAAAGCAGAGCTCAACAGTGCCTTTGAAGGCGGCACTACCGCTGTTGCCTTCACAAGCGACATGTGGACATCGCGCGCTAACGAAAGTTACGTGAGCTTCACCTGCCATCTTCTCACTCCAAAATTCATGATGAAGCGGTTCACATTGAACACTCGACACATGGCTGCCAGTCACAGTGCTGTGAACATCGCAACTATTCTGGACGAAATGTGCCATGACTGGGAGATACCCGATGAATGTGCGAAGTTCATCGTAACGGATAACGGGCGCAACATCCGTGCTGCGGTAAGGAGACTTCCGTGGACTGAAAGAGCGTGCTTCGCGCATACGCTTCAACTGGCGATTAATGACGCGAGATCCCGTTCGCCGGCCATTGATCGCCTGTGCAAGAAAGTGAGGCATATTGTGGGACATTACAAGCACAGTTCATCAGCTCAGAAAAGGCTTGAGGAGTGCCAAAAGAAGATGGGAAAGGACGCACTACGTCTGGTGCAAGACGTGGAGACGAGATGTAATAGCCAGTATCTTATGTTGTCTCGCCTTCTGTAACTCAAAGAAGCAGTCACTGTGGAGCTTGCTACCTCGGACTGTGACATCGATGGACTTGGTTCATCAGAGTGGAAAGATGCTTCTGAATATGTACAAGCATTGAAGCCATTGTTTGATGCCACTGTTATTGCCAGTGCTGAGAAGTATCCGTCTTTGTCTTCCCAAGTTCCTATGATTTTTGGTATGCTCCACTGTCTAGGTAACTGTGCTGGGGCATCAGAATTTCCCGCAGAACTGATAAGATCCATCAAGGCAAGGTTCACTCTGTATGACGAGGACAAGGAAGCATGCCTTGCTATGTTCTTGGACCCACGCTTCAAGTCCACTATTTTTAAAGCCGAAAAGGAAAGATTATTATGGCTAAAAGCTCTGGTGCTGCAAGAGCTAGGCTCATGTGATGCTACTGAAGTAACCCAGCCGGTAGCTGCAACACAGTCACAAGAGCAAGGCTCAACGCCGTCAGCAGATGTTTGGCAAGCATTTTGACCACTTAGCCAAAAGTGCAATGGAAAGCAAAGTGGTTTCAGCTTCAGAATGGGAAGTTGCAGCATATGCGGAGGAGGCACTGCTAAAGAGAGAGAGTGTTCCGTGTGAGTGGTGGCGAACAGTCGGGTGCTTAAGATATCCGAGTCTGGCGAAGCTTTGCATCAAATACCTGGCAATACCTGCCACTTCAGTGCCGAGTGAGAGAGTTTTTCGTGTGGCTGGAGGTGTAGTTTCCGCTCGAAGGGAGCACCTCCTACCTGACCATGTGCAGCAGTTGATTTTTCTGCATGACAACTAGTAATCTTCCCTACAACTAGAATTTTCCATTTTGTGTTTTTATTCTCGTTAAGATTACAAGTTGTCATGCAGAAAAATTAACTGCAGTTCTGCAATTACAATAAATAAGAAAAAAAATTTAACTGCAGTTTTAACATGTGCAAATAAAAATGCTGTGAATAAATGCACCTGCCTTCGACAATTCGATATTCGATTCGGTATTCGAAGCTAACTATTCATATTCGATTCGTATTCGAAAATATTAATATTCGCACACCCCCAGATGTAACATCACAAACAGATGAAACACTAAGTACAGTTGTAACATCACATATAGGTAAAAGGCCATAGACAGATGTAACATCATGGGCAGAACATACATCATTTTGCCACTAAAGTTAGTGGGCAGTGCTTCTCTTAGAACCTGATTCAATCCCAGAACCCAGCAGGGACGGATTCTCCGCTCACTAGAGTTTGGCAGAAGCCTAAGCATTTTTTTTATAGATATATAATTCTGCTGGTGCCATTCACCGGTTGGTCCTAACCCGTTTGCAAAACATCCGTGTAGCACGTCTGAAAATAAAGCACTTTGCAACACGGATGACTGAACGTAGGAAGGTAAAATTTTTCTTGAGTATGTTTACAGTCACACCCTCTTATAACGATCCCACATATAAAGACCTGTCGGTTATAACGACCAGCTTTCAGAAAATATAGGAATTCAAGGCCCTACCCATTAAAATTGGTCCAGATAAAACCACCGTTTTTCAAAGCATAGTGTTACAACAAACACTCAAAGTCTACTTTAAAACAAAATAAAAAAAAAATTAAAGAGTTACATTTTGGGCGCGGCGCTCCGGGAGACGCTTAAGGTCATTTCCATGGCTGCGCAGCGTACTTCCCGAGGAGGAAACAAAACTACAAAAGCAAAAACGCCCTCCCGGGTCGCGTAGTCCGCTGATTGTGCGTGCGGGAAAGAGAAAAGGAGGTGAAGGAGGACGTCAACTCTCACGCCGTGCTGCGTCCATTCGTTCTATGTTTGCATACTCTATTCAACTCAATAAAAACTCAATGCCCGGTATAAGGTGGCTAGCCCCATCGCCATCGTGGCCGTTTGTTTATGTTCGCCATTTTCGTTTTCGTATCATGCATATTCTCTCGCATCTACGGACTCGTGTCTGTCATTTTAAAAGGGGGAAAAAAAATTGCGGTGGCTTAGCTCGGCTATGCCAGAATATATGTAGCGTGAGCTTATGCGCACAAAATGAGAGGCGCTATCAAGCGGCTCCGGTGCAGCGTCAGACTTGGCTACTGTGCAACGGAGGCGCACAGCTGGGCACGCGGCGACGCCAGTGCGTCTGCCGCGGCTATGACGTCACTCCTCTGGAATGCGCAGACCGGCGAGGCAAGCGCAGGCGGCGGCAGAGCGCGACGGCGGCGGCTTTGCGTGGCTCTCATATTGAGCCATGCTCATTATGCAAGCTGTGCTCATTATGCGTGCTCATTATGTGGAGCACGCGGCGCCGTGCTCATTATGCGGAGCTCCGCCGCCGCGTGCTCCGCATAATGAGAACGGCTCGCATAATGAGCACGGCTCATTATGAGGGCCACGCGAAACTGCTCAGCCTCAGCCAGTGTAGCTAACGCTACAAAAATCTACTAGGATGCTTTATTTAAATGAAAGGGCATCACGCTGGCGTAAAAAGATAACAATGGAGCGGCAGCGTGGCCTCGCAATCCCAGCCACCCGACGACCTCGGTAAGTGTTGTTTGAAAGACGACCCCGCCAGAGGCGACTGCCGCGCACTCGTACATGCGCAGGAAGCGCGGCACTTAAAACGTTTTAGACGAAAGCAAGTATTAATTACCTGTGTGGACAGCGAAGAACCATCGTCGGGCTAGTGCACAGCATTTATTTTTGTGTTGGTGTGCGTTTCATAAAATCTGTTCTATGAGGTATGTGATCAATGTTCATTATTTTACCTGCGCAGTAGAATCGGCTGCAATTAAATTTTTTATGATCTGAAAGCTAAATTTGCCTGCGCGTTAGAATTGGGGGCGCGTTAGAATCGTGCAAACAGTCTCTTTGAAGAAAGAGCTGGCAGATTGAAACTACCAATACCAGCTTCATCATCCTTATTTTTAATGTTTTAAAAGTAGGTCCATATATAACGAACTACTAATAAAACTACCACTTTTTGTGGAACTGTCGCGTTCATTATAAGTGGGTTTGACTGTATTTGGGCGGTTTAGTTGCACTAAAATTTGAAGCACGAGCTCGCTTTGCGTCAACTAGAGAGACAGCCAAAGAAGTTACATTTTCTATGGCTGTATGATTGCCTCAGGGTAGAATGACTGTCATCTCGTGTCGAAACCAGGCAACGCATATGTCCCTAAGCTCGTATTAAACTGCAACCACGGTTTATTTGGTTCAATGTTGTTTTTATTAAGTGGAGCACACAAAGAACTATGTGCCATACCTTTTCTAAACAAACTGAAGGGCCTGGTGGTGGCGATGTGCAGAAAAGCAAACAAAGAAAACGAGGAACGACACGAGCACCTTTTTCAAAGGGGTGCCCGCGTTGTCCCTCGTGTAGTTTGGTTGTTCATTCGCACACCTCGAATACGTCTTGCGATACACCATTCCTGAAATTGCTGCTTCCGATCCGGAGACAGTGTGAATGACTGTTGGCGAAGTAGTACAACAGGCAATACTGCTTACATGAGGCACTGCCATGACCTGTAGTGTTCCAAGGTACAAAACCCGGGAGGCAGGTTAGAAAAAACTTTCAGCCTTTCCACTCTGGTGAAGAAGGAATGCCAGCGAAGCTGTACTATGGCGGGAATGAAGAAATGGCCGGCTGCAAGTAGGCAAGCCAGCGTGGAAAGGCTGGAAAGGTTGCCGCCATCAATGAGCGACGACGGCACCCAGACAACTGGCAAGCCGGTTGTCTGGTTGCTGCCGTCGATCATAGATGGTGGTAGCTGTCCAGAGTTTTGTGTGATAATTTGTTTGCTGGCAGGCACGATCCTGGGGAAACTAACCCTTAACCGCTCCGCTGTAAAAAAGTATACAAGCTCGATCACCCTGACAAAGATTGGTAAGCACAGAATGTGCGCCTTCCAAGAAAGAGGAGAAGGGCGTCTCGACGGCACTGCCTACCCAAGATTCGCTTTCATTCCTGACACGCGACGTGAGATGGCACTACGTGACTGGAGACACCACGAAGGATGCGAGCTCATTCAGGCGCCATGCAAAGGAGCTCGCTTTTCCATGGTTCATGCCACCGACCTTGGGTAGCTCAGTCGGCAAAGCACTTGGCTCACAACCTCAAGGCGATGAGTTCGAATCCTGCCGAAGAACTGGTCTTTTTATATGGTTCCCTATGGGCCTAAGACTTTTCAATGCCGGTTTTTGTTACAACTGGTCGCTACAGCCAGCCGTTACAGCCAAACAATACAGAACTTCATGGAAATTCATGGATAAAACACATTCTGTGTTTAAGTCATTATCTCTATGTTTATTTACACTTTTTAATGCAAAATGTGTTTTAGCAGCCGATTTTCATGGAGTTCTGTAACAGCCGGCTGTAGCGGCTGGTTGTAACAAAAAACCGACGCATGAAAGCGTTACACCCATAGGGGACCATAAAAACGACTTCAGTCCCCCGGCAAGATTTCACAGACAAGTGTAACACCCTTGAGATTCACCCTCGTGAAATTGTGAGCCAAGTGCTTTGCCACCTGAGCTATCCAGTGTTAGTGGTACGGACCACGCAAGAATGAGCTCATTCGAGCGGTGCGGAAATGAGCTTGCATGCTTCACGGCGTTTCGTGTCATCTAGCACCATCTTATGGCGTGTGTCAGAAATGAAAGCGAATCTTGGGTAGGCGGTTCCGTTGGGTGCCCTCTCTTCTTCCCTGGAGGGCCTATCACACATTCTCTGCTTACCAGTCTTTGTCGGCATGATCGAGCTTGTTGAACTTGTTCCTCTCCTCTTTGTTTAGGCTTCTCACACTGATTGTCGTCTTCACCTGTCTCCCGACAGTTCTCCACTCTGAGAGTCGCACCTCCTGGGGTCCAATTTTGGTCATATCGAGGGCAAGGCCGAAATTGCTGCTTGTAAAGCAAGTGAAGAAAGCGTTTGTAGACTGTTCGTATGCTAGCGAGAGTGAAGAATCGGTTCGGTTGATACGAAGCTGTCATTCACGGACGGAAAGGAAACATTGTACGTCATTTGCTAACAAACCGGAAGAAAAAACAAAAAAACTTTCAGCCTTTTTACTTTGGTGAAGAAGGAAGACCAGCGAAGCTGTATTAGGGTGGGACGACCTCAAGGACGACCTGAAGGACGACGTTTAGGACAAATTCTAGGACAATCTCGAGGACGTCTAGGGACGACTTCAAGGACGACCTCTAAGGCGACCTTAAGGATGACTTCTAGGACGACCTCGAGGACAACCTCTCGGACGACTTCTAGGGACGACGCCTAGAGAATTCAGCCTTTCCACTCTGGTGAAAACCAGAGTGGAAAGGCTGAAGAGTTTCCGCCATTTATCAGCGAGGCCAACAAACCGGTTTGTCTGGTTGCCGCCGTCGCTCATAGATGGCGGTAGCTGTCCAGATTGTTGTGTCGACATTTGTTTGGTACCGGACACGATCCTGGGTAACCTAGCCCTTAACAGCTCCGCTGTAAAAAATTGATCTTGCACTACAAATCCAGCACCGCAGCTAAGTGAGATTGGAACCACTCTGAAATTGTGATTGTGTGCTTCTTCATGTTGGAAGTCATTGACAACCTGCGCTTCGTTCACAAATCTCAAGTTGTTCTTCTCTGTACACAAGCTGGCATCGACCGGTAGATGAATAGTTCTAAGGTGGAGCACATCAGAGGCCGCGAGATCTCTGCCACTACTATTTGTATGTTGGTGAGACATTCTGACCAAAATATTTCCCAATCGTGGAACTCGTGAATGGCTCCAAAATGTCTTACTGTTTGATTACTCGGAACCTGCGGTGCCACGTGCAATCAGCGGCCGAGAATGCTCTCAACTTAAACAAAATGGAACCCCTGGGTGATAAAGAAGAACATCTCCAGTTTAAGCTAACTCGAGCGGGCTAACATTGTTTCGTTCTTTGACGGTCTTTAAAGGCCTGGCCGATGAAACTCAATTGCCGAACTCTGCCTCGCTCGACCGTAGGCACTCGTGCCGGACTGTCGTTTAGTAAACGCGCGACATTCCCTGCAGTTGCTGAGGAAGAATCCCGAGAGGCGACTGGGCACGAGCGAGAAGGACGCCGATGACGTCAAGAAGCAAGCCTTCTTCAGGGTGAGTGTGGACAACGCACGCCCGTAAGCATTTCACGCGGTTCGTTGCCGGGTCTCGCCCTTTCCCCGGTGGAACGGCTTGGCTCATTGCCGAGTCGTTTTACCGTGAGAAGGAAGAAACACCGGTCACTGCTGAACCAAGTCTGCGGCAGCCTCTTCCATTGGAAGAATCTACGGTTTGACCGCCGCTGGCGATCAAAGCAGTTATGATGATTATCCGTGGGGAAAGAGCCATTCTAACTCGTCTCCGATTATTAGGGCTCCGAGCATTTCTGGCTCATTTCGTATTTAATTTACCGAAAGTGGCGCAATCCGAGCGGACAGAAAGCTGCGCCGGCTTTTTAAACGCGAGAGCACGCTTTGCGGCAATTGTTTAAGCGAAAACCTCCGCCTGAACCTGGTTGGAGCAATCTCCAGTCGGAGCCTATGGCGGTGTCCCGCTGAAAGAAGTTAAGACTCCCGGAGCGTATATCTGGCCGGTGTGCTTACCGTGTCGTGAAAAGTGTTCCCTCGATTTCCACCGAACAACGTCGTGGAAGCGTCGCGCCGCTGCCCGTCATGATCACAGCGGAGGCAGGTGCGTCGGACGCCCTCTCGCGGGTCACTGGGCGGGCCGATTGTTCGACAAAAACCAAAGCAGTCGGGAGCGGCGGCGACGGCGGCCCTCTTGCGTCCACTCGCCCTTTTCCCCGGCACTAAGCGTCACGCCAAACCGCCAGCATCGCGACATCCGACGGCACGACGCACCAGCTCCAGCGACGGCATTTGTTGTCGCTTTGCGACCACTTTCGACGCAACCCAGATATATAGAATCCAAAGGCGACGGCAAAATAGTTCGATATATCGATAATTCGACACGCAAAAGTAGGTTAGCTCGAGCTTGAATTGAAATCTCCACTGCGTCTCTGGCCGCAACCTCGGCAGCACGAGTGACAGAACGGGGGAATAAAAAGTAAAACAAAAAAAGCGAGATATTGAAAAAATAACTCTTTATTTGTAGAAAATAGGCAAGCAACAAAAAGGACTGTCGTAAATTCACGCATAAAAAGAAGAAAAAAAACTTGCAAACAAAAACAGTGACAGAAAATACTTGTGGAAATGGAGCGTGTTGGTGAAGTATCGGTGTTAGAGGAGAATTCCATAAATGACGAGGACAGGACGACACATCTCTCCAACTGGGAGGTGTTTAATGCGCGATTGCATCACTGTTGTCGACACGCTCGTCTAGGACTTTTAGATGCCGAGCATCTCTTGCTCGGGTCTATGTCCCGCGGCGTCGTTAGTCCGCACTCGCACTACGCACGCGCAACTCTCCTCCTTCCCTCTCTCCAACAGCTGCGCGTTACTCTCTCCGCTCGCTCTCTCTACCAGCTGCGTGCACTTCGCGTGATTCGCTTCTCGACTCACACCGCGCGCGCGCATGCGCGCATCTCCTTCCTCTAGTCTCCTCTCCTTCAAGTGTGAATATAAGCAGCGGTAGCGCGCGTTCCCCCGGAGGAGTAAAGGAGGATAGTTTTGGCCGCGCGGGTTCGCAGCGCCACGCGCAGGGCTTTCCAGTGGGTGGGCTTTCCCCGCATCTCTGCGGCTGTCGTCTGCTAGCGTTTCTCGGCCGCTCGCGTCCGCCGCAGCCCAAATCCGGCCGGCCAAAAGAAATCAGTCAAGAAGGGAATAAATTAATTAAGCAAGAGAGAAGCTATGCTTGCCAATTCTGAAGGTGGATTTCTTGGAAATGATGTAAATATAAGCAGAAGAAAAGCTATGCTAAAGAAGAGATCCATCGGGGGCTGGTGCGGGGAGAACCCGCGCAGGGAAGAGATGGAGAAAAGAGAAAATGAAATGCAAAAGGAAGGAAAAGATTAGCAATTAAAAATAAAGGCAAGCGAGAAGCTGTACCATGAGTTCAGCGCTGCATGACCTCCACCACTCCGTTCTTCCGATGAAGTGTGATGGAAGCCAACAGTCCCGTCAGCTAGTCGGTTGGCGCAAGCAGCGCATCCAGCACCACCCCACAAACCAACAGCAACGCTACGTCCACTGAAGACAAAGCTTTGCGCAGCGAAGGGCATGCGGCCGCTGAGCGCAAGCGTTTGAGAGCGAGCGGCAGACCCTGAACTACGGCAACGAAGCGGCGTCCATTCGCAAGTTAACAACGTAATAACCCGCGAGTTAACAACGTTACTAACAACGTTACTAACACCGTTAATAACACCGTTAATAACTATCCGCGATGCTCCGCATCACTCCCGCATGGTCCCCTCGGGAAGATGGTGTAATTTTTTTTCTATATATTTTTTTATTTGGGGTTTAAAGAGTCGGGGCACCTTTTGCTGCCTTTTGCTTCCGTGTCCAGAGCCATTTATCCTCGATGCTTGCAAACCACGTGTTTAGCACCTCCCTGTTAGAAAAAGCCTCCCTGTTAGAAATAGTCAATATTTCTAGATACCCGGACTCCATATAATTGGGCTCGACAGTAGCAAGCAGGCAACGGCGACTGTGGTACCTCAGAAGCAGTGCGTTTGATGGAAATGGTTAGGTAGTTTTGGAAAGGGTGGACACCATCTAGTAACCGTATGGGACTCTGCACCAACTTGCTGCACAAGCTTAGTGGGGAACGACAGTTGTGGGTCGTGCTAAGTAAAAGAGACAGTTCGCACTAGAACACCACACAGCTCCGGCGTCAGTCCTGCATGATCCATTTGTTTTGAGTTGTTGCTGACATCAGTATGAAAGCACACAGTGGCTATTGATTCGAGAAGAAAAGAGACTCGGTTAGCACCTGTTTGTCTGATTGTTTCCGCGATTTTACTGCCTGTTTCTGCCCGTCTTGACGGACCTGGGGATTTCTGTCTGTTCAGAACATCAACTGGGAAGACCTGCTGACCAAGAAGCTCAAGCCGCCCTTTGTGCCCACTGTGGTAAGCACTCTCCGAACGTCCGCTCTAAGCTTCCAGCATTGCTCTGTACCGTCTGCCTAACTCCTATCGTTGGACAATATTTATGTCTCTTTTTTCTGGCTGACCCGCGTAGGGAACTTCGAGAGGTACATACACCGCCTGGTTACATATCATGACTTCCAGAGTTCTCACCCGGCTTGCTTTATGGGCAAAGTATCGGTATAAAAAATTTAAAAAACACAGAGCAATTGTAGGCCCTACAAAAAAACAGAATGCAGGAGTTAACAGAAAGCTTCAATTTTTCCGCACGCCCTCCGTTTGCATGATCTGGAGGAAGGAAGGACGTCTGTGGCAAAGAGAAATGATGGAGATAACGGAAACAAGCATTGTTTTGTCGACATATGGAGCAAGTTTGTTTGCATACCTAAAAGAAGAAAATATTGACATGGGCAGTAACCTATCCATGGATTGCAAGGACCCATGTCCAGGAATGTTAGGACCATAGACCCTAAGGTCAAAGCAGGCTTGTAGTGAGGGAAAAATGCGGTAGCTTTATAGGGTGGGCTGTGCTCTCAGTTCAGGGGGTGCCTAGGGCAGGGTTTTGTATGGAAACAGAATATGCCACACCATTGTCTCTTTGTGACGCTTCAGCGAGCTTTTTGAATGTGCGAGCAACTGGCTCTTGGGCTTAAAGGGAAACTGAACAGGTCCTTGAATTCGTACAAACAGTAAAAGTTGTCATGTAGACACCTTAAAATTTATGTGTCTTAAGTTTTATTTCTTGAATGTCTTAAAAAGTGCTTCATTGTCTCTTTAAGTCGATGGCTTACAGCAAGCAAGCTGCAATTAAACACCAGTAAAACAAAATACCTCTTCCTTCGACCAAAGGAAAAGACAATGGCTGCAAACCCGCATTTAAGCTTTGAGAATTTACATATGTCGGTCAAACACAAACAACTCGCTTTTTGGGTGTTTCGTTTAATGAAACTTTATCATGGTCAACACATGTGGATTTGCTGAGAAAGGACCTTTGCCAAGCAGGAGGTGCGTTGCGATATTACTTTTAACAATAATGAAAAAACGAATTTATTACACTTATTCTTTCCCGGCTAGGAATTTATTGTAGCTTAGTATGGTCCACCACTAAACAAACTTAAACTCTCTTGTCTCTGCCAAAACATGCTGTAGGGATGCAATTGGAAACATACTTCTTCCTAAGAGTGTGTGCCCTACTTCCAGGGATGTGAAATTTTATGTACAGCCAAACGCCTTGATAACAAACAATATATTTGGAATAGCTTTATGAAAATTTCACTTTCTATGGGGCTCGATCTCCTCTTTCTAAATCTTGTGTTAGTTTCGACATAGTTTCGACTTGTAGACATGTGCAGTTTTGTACGCTCTTAATTTTGTCAATTTGTATAACTAATCAGTTGCACCTTTTGCCTGCTTTCATGTACAGTTGACAGGTGATTACTAGTCAAGGTATAATAGCTGTGTTACCAGTTGCACTGTTTATATGCTGCCTAGTCAGTTAGTTTCATTTACTTGAATTTGTTAACATCATTTTTGGTATTGAAGGTAGGAAGAAAAGTAGGGGTGTGCGAATACTGTATTGAATACCGAATCAATTAAGAAAAAAAAGCCGAATATTGAATTGAATATAGAATAGTGATTTTATTTGTAGGAATTGTTCAAAGTGTGCTGTGAATGAGATTATTATATGTGCAGAGTATGCGCCTGGTGCAGAAGATGCATCTCGTACGGAACAAAAGTTCAAACATATAAAAGTCCAGGTGAAAAGAAAAAAAAAAAAAGCAGCTGCTGATGGACGTTGGGCACCTAAGATACAATTGTATGGCGCAAACATAATCTACCCTCAGCGCCACAAAAAAAAAACCAAAGCTACAGCCATGCGTCCCTATTTTTCTCGTTAAAAGCACAATGTAACACCGCGACATGTCCTTTTTTTATATTTGTATATCTCAGAAAAGGTGCATTTTGCGATATTTGGTCTCAATATTAAGGGAGAAAAAGGGCACCCAGGATTTTATTTTATATAAATAAACAGATAGCTGTTAAATCTGAGTAAACAGGCTTAAACAATATAATCTGAAGTAAAAAAAAAATGTGTGGTTAGGTGGCACAATTTGCCGCTATGCATCAACTGCCGCTATGCATTCATTCCTCCGTCCATCTATCCTGCTTTATGGCGTGTTCACACTGGAAGCGGATCCGCAAACGCGAAGCGGATCCGCGCGTTCTCAACCGCAAAGCGGCTGAGGTCGAGCGGTTTGAGCGCGTTTTTACCAACCGCTTCGGGACCGATTTCTCCCAACCGCTTTCACGAACCGCAAAGCGGCAACCAATCGAAATGCGACGCTGACGTGACGTCAGTGTCTTTCAAAACAAGATGGCACCTGTCGCTGGCAAGGCGTCTAAGGCGCTGTAGTCCTAGCGTTACAGCAGACAAATCAACGGAGAAACGCGATGTCACGTCCGTCACTTGAATTCGCCACGAAAAGAATTGACTCGTAATCGTAACGAGCTTCGCACCGGTGATTTGGTTCGGGTAAGAGTTTGTTTATTATTCCGGGTGCCACAGCCCGAAGCTCGCTGCCTTGCTAGTCTCGGCCTGTAGAACATCGGAACCCGCCCCTGATTGGCCGAAACGTCAGCTTTTGTACCCACTAAGATAGTCGCGTGAACTATTGAAAGCTTTGGACACCGTGCATGACCACCACAAAGGCCGATAGAGACGTTGTGAGCCCGATTGCTTATCCAACGCAATACCGCGGAGCGGGCAGGGTACCTGCGCTAGCTCGACCCGTAACGAGTACTACTAACAAAAGAAATAAAGGGAACATACTCAAGAAATAAAGTACGTACCAGACGATGCAGAGGTAATCCATACGGCGTTTATTTGAGCTTAATGTCAAACAAACAGTAGACTCGATCGACGTTCGAGTGATGAGAGGAGAGTCCGCCACCAACAAAGCCACGACTGGCTAGCACCGAACACATTCCTTACACCACGGTCCACCCCATTGTTCACAACTTCGAAAATGATAAGAGCGAACAACGAGGGAGGACACTGGCCCTCTTTCCCGAAAACAAGGTCAGCTATTCATGCGGGAAGGGTCCACTTTGAAGAAAAAGTCGGGGGAATCCTGTTCTGAGGCGCGCCTAGCTGGGCTTTGCTTGCGGGCGAAGTTGAGGGAAGCACAGGCGAGTTTTGCGGGTCCATGTCTCTTTTTTCGCTGCCTGAACTCGTGATGCGTGTGAACATCCCGAAGAAAAATCTTCTGGGTGCCAAAAGAGCAAAATTTTGGCTTTGGATCGTTGATCAAAGTGGATTTTGGATTGTAAAACAGGGTTGCCAAACGCAACTCTCAAAAGATCACGCGTTATCGCCGAGAAACCTCCAGCCGCCTCTCGCCAACCGCCAACCGCCTTTGGGTGTGTCTGAAGGGGGTCACTCGCGCGCCGCATCCGCAACCGCTTGCGAACGCGGATCCGCTTCCAGTGTGAATGCGCCATTAGAGAGCCTAGATAATATTTAGAAGAGGGAGCGAGCGAAACTGAGACCACGGAGATGGCTCCTGCGCAGATTGGTCGTAAGTGCGCATGTATTGTATTCTAGCGTAGAAAGAAGGCGAGCGCGAGCAAACATAGGAGCCTCGATGCCTGCCCGATCGACGCTTTCGTCTTTTCGTCACCTTCTCGCAGTTTAAACGCGGCTATTGAACAGTTGGAAACCCTCTCAAATCTAGGCACACTATTTTTTCATTGCGTTTCATTCCGAATCGTATTTGCGGCTTGCGGTTCCGAATGAACGACGGCGACAACTTGGCTGGTTTCATCGGCGTAGTTCGTGGTTTTTTTAGTGATCTTGCAGTTGCCGATTTCTGTGAGTGTGGCAAGTGTGTTCTACATCGGCGCTTTAATTTGAAACTAGGGGCTTTGATCGTGAAAGGAATTAGGCATGGCGCGGAATTCCGGCCTCCCAACAATTCCTCTCTGGAAGCGGTGCAAACGGGGTGTTTCGGTTGTGATTGAAGGTTAGATTGTGTCACGATCATGAGTAAATCTGCGTGCTATAAAGTTTGTGACGTTTGTTACTTTTTTTTTCTAACCTGTGCATTAGATTTTTGTCGAATGGTAGGATCGATAGGTGTTTCTCGCATGGTCTGTATAACATCACGGCGTTAACATCGGGAGAAAAAACAGCTTTTTTGTCCGCTCCGCGCTTAAGGCGCGTCTTTGGCCGAATATATTGAATATTCGAGCGACCGAATACTAGGAATTCGATTCGTGAATCGAATTATTCGAGAACTTGCTATTCAATTTGAATTCGTATATTCGAGTATTCGCACACCCCTAAAGAAAAGTATTTGCATGTTGTTTTTCTATTTCTTAGTGGTACATTCAATTTGATATTGGAAGCTATTTTTTTTTTTTAATATTCATATTCAATTTGTATTAGAACATTTCAATATTCGCACAACCCTAGAAAATATATATCCATCTGGAAGGCTAAGACCAGTGCATCGCACAAATTGACGGGATGGCCCTAATTATTTTAATAATAAGAGCGTCGTCGGAGCAAAGACAGCGGCGGCCTCTGGGGGGAAGGGAGGGGGAAGCGGGAAAGAGCTTTGCCGTGTGCGTGGAACAATGGGGAGAAAGAGAGCAGTGCCCCTGCTGTAAAGGGGGATTTGCATTCATACATGAGCATTTTTTTGCCAAAAAAGAACACAAACAGCTGCCACCGTAAAAAAGAAATGTTTCGTCCACCCTTTAAAAAGCAGCAATTTTCCTCATGGTAAGGAAAGAGTGAACGAAACTGCTCGTCTGCTCCAGAAAAACCTGGAGGACGTGAGCAACTTCGACGAGGAGTTCACGTCGGAGCGCGCGGTGCTGACCGCCCCCAAGGACCCCCGACCGCTCACGGTGGAGGAGCAGAACCACTTCAGAGACTTCACCTACGTGGGCGGCTGGTGCTAGGCAACACTGCCCGCCTCTGCCCCGGAGCTGCCTGGAAGTCGCCCCGGAGTCGCCCAAAGGTTGCTCCGAAGTTGCCCGGAGGTCGCTCTGGGACTGCTCGTCTGTGTTCCCTGTTCTGTGGTAGAAAGGTCACACCCTCACCGGTTAGGATTCTCGAGCGTCTTTGCGGAGTCTACTGTAGACCCGAAAGTGCGAAGTGTCTCCGGGAGTGATGTTGGGCATGCAATAAACCCCGCCGGTGAGCTGTGTGACAAAGAGATCCGCGGAGGCTCTCAAAGATGTCCCCGCAAGCTCTCTTTGTCCCACCCAAATTGGAAGACGAAGGATTAGGGACAAGATATTCTTTTTCACCCGTTCTTTGGGCCCAGCACGAACCAAGATCTCAGTAGTGACTAACAACATATACTTGCGGCATTTACGAGAATGTTGCTCGCAAACGCTGCCAGTGTCTTCAATGTTACTGCTTTACCGTTAGTTTTGTTTCGCTGTCCATTTTTTTATGTGAACCAGACGTAAAAAGCAGTTTTTCAAGAAAATCTCGAACAGTGGTTGGATTGCACCGACTGTTCTTTACTGTACCTACCGTATCTATGTGATCGTAAGTGCTTCTGTGTCCGGATTTAGGAAGGAAAAAGCATCTTTGGGGTTAGGTTAACGTAACCAGGCATCAGATATACGTACCACTCACATAAAGCGTGCTTTCTCGGAATAGCGCATAAGCAGGATCATAGCCGGAAATGGGCTTTTTGTTTAAACGTTTAGTCCGGGCAGTTTTTGCTCCAATTGGTCCACCTCCTAAAGCCGGTTCGGTGCCCCATCGGGCTTCATCTAGTTTATTCCACGCCCCCCGATCTTCCAGGGACGGGTCAGCTGAGCCTCTGTCGGGGCAGCACCTACGTTTAGGACACGGTGACGACTTCGGAGAACAAAGCACGTATCTGGACAATAATAATCTCGAGCACTCGTTAGATTTGGGTTAGTCAAGGCGGAGCTTTGCTGTATCAAGAGCACTCGATGTCTGCACCAAAGGAAGGGCGCGTTAGTGGGAACTCGGGATCTGGGATTTTCCCCAAACAGGGTGGTGTCGGTAAGGTGTCAATTGTAATGCAGACGGTGCAAGGTAACGCCCGATCAGGGGCCTTGGAAGCGACGCACACTTTGTTTTGTGGATGCGCAAACATCGAGGGTCATCGCCGTGCGGCGTGCAGACGGCTACAGTTCGTGAGCATGTCTAGCGACCTCTTCGCGACCAAACCAACATCTGGGCAATCGGCCTTCCTGGCTTGAACGGGAATCTCGGAAGCCCTTTTCCCCGTTGGCACTTCCACAACTGAAGCCATTTCCTCGCGCACCCGTCGACGTGATAGGCGCGCGGGGAAACCCGCCTTTTTGGAGCGAGGGCTCGCTGAAATCGTGTACGCAGTACAAACGGTTCTCTCCTCAAACTGTCGTTTTGCTCACGCCTGCGGAACAAAATAAGAACGTGCCTTTTTAATCGTTTTTTTCTTTTTCCTTGTGGAAGTTGTGCTCAAAGAAGAGAAGCGGCGTTTTTGGGGAGTCTTCTCGGAGGCACTGCATCGAGCCGGTAGACGACCGACTGCTGTCGAGTCCTGAGGCGGCGTTCTCTAAATCGGCCCTAGGTTGTTTTAGAGAACGGCGTTTTCTAAAACTGAGTTCTCTAAAACGGCCCGACCAGGTGCGACCCGGGGTCGGGGGGTGCGCGACCTTGTCGTAGTGCACGCTCACCTCGCAAGTATGCGGCACACCAATACTCAAGCACGCGTTGGAATAATAAGCGGCGACGGGAGACGTGGAAAGCATGCCCTTTCTTTGCGCACGGAACGGTGCCTAGTGCCGTGCACTTAATCGTATGTGCCTGCACGTTACCCAAGCCCTCCATTTGTTTTTTTTGGTGCGGTAGTTTGCGTCGTCCCCCACCGCTACGAGTTTGCTGTTGGGTGAGCCTGGCACGTAGTGTCTTCTCACTCATTTGCATGTATGTTGTTTTTTAGGTTTCTTTAACACTATTTATACATCATTTTCTCCCATATCGAGGTCCTTTTTTTTTTCTTTTTCACCCTCACTTGCGTCGTGATTTTCTTTTTTTTTTTTCCTGGAAAAAGTGCTTTGTTGTACGACTTGGTGCATTTTGTAAGGGGGGACGCAAACGTTGTACTTAGGTGTTGATGCTTCATTTGTCTTTAATATGTTTCCTCTTTGTCAGGAGTTGCTGCTTGTTTGCATTTTTTTAGTGTGTGGATGTTCTTTTAGACATTCTTGCAATTGAATTTGCGCTATCCGTTGTCTCTAGTGCGTTTCGAGGTTTGCAGAAGTGTTGTTTGAAGAGTGTAGACGACTCATGGAAATCATCTAAAAAGGCACAAGCTGGCCAGCTTTCCTGCCTTCACTTTTTTTTTAGCAAGTTTTTTTAGCAAACTTGCAAGTTTTGGAGCTGTGTTTTTGCTACCACCACTGATCACTAATGTTATGCCTGAGAAGGATCTCCCTTTGCCGCAGGAGTAGCATGTTCCGAGATGGGAAATCTTGCGCAGAGTCGACCGGCATTAGTTTTCGGTCGCAGGCACATGTTGACGCATTTATCTCGATGGGAAATTGCACGGCGATTAATCAAGTGCCGACTCCCAGTTTTTCTCAAGTCGGAAGAGCGACTAAGCTGCGGATTTTCTACTGGATTCAGAACGGACGTCTCTTTACAAGGTTCGTGGGACACTATTTTTGATAATGTGTCGTTTTCCTTTCTTCCCCATTTTTTAAAATCCGGGTGGTGTCAATTTTACCAAAAAAAAAATAAACAGGTGCCAACATTCTTTTTTTGTAACAGCTCTTTTAATTGGGCTTTCTCAATGTTTTTATGACCGCACATTTTTTTTACCGCGGGTCTTTTTTTTTTTTTTGTAACGGAGCAGTTGCATGTTTTGTGGAAGTGCGGTGTACTGTACAGATCTCTGGGAAACGCTGGAACAAATGTTTGCGGAGACGACTGCACAAAGTTGCAGGTCCCGTGGGGCAGGCTCTGTTGATTGCCGGTCTTCCGTTTTACGACAGGATGGTAGGTGTATTTGTATATATGTTTGATTGTACTGTTACTAAATAAATTAATTCATTTCACTCCTGCGGTTTTGTCTCTTCTGCTGTCTGAAACCTTTTCCTTTTTCTGGGCATATGTTTGGAACGAGGCCAGAGGCAAAAGGACGCGAGGCTTGATGAGGCGACTCAAATTTTTAGGTGCGCTTGCTGGAAATGTTTAAAGTATGACTTGGTTCATGCCCTTGTTCTCTTTGTGCTTGATCTAAGTGCCCTGGCAATAATGCAGTGCGGTACTCTATTCAAAAATGAAGTTAC
This sequence comes from Ixodes ricinus, assembly GCA_037355805.1. NCBI lineage: Eukaryota > Metazoa > Arthropoda > Arachnida > Ixodida > Ixodidae > Ixodes > Ixodes ricinus. The sequence goes on from JAZHYW010052210.1 coordinate 118,956, forward strand.
GATGCAGATAGCAGAAGAATATAGTAGTATGGGCAAAGAATGCCCATGCAGTAAACTTTTTGTCTGCATTTTCATATAAAAGTAATCTGAAGAGTATGGACAAACTTTTCTTGGCTCACCCTTGGAAGTAGAAAAATATTAGCTGCAAGTTAATTTGTGGCCTTTCCAGTTGCAATCTTTTGGCTCCGCCTAAAGGCAAATTAAAATGACGGTTTTGTATATTTGATATCCTATAGCTTGTTTTGGTAACACCTGTCAATTTTAGTAAAGTAGTCGAGGTCGTCGGGGGTCAATGCATTCCTACAAACTGGAATGGCAAGCTGCCATTTGCACCATTCAAAGGTTTTGTGGGTCGTCTTCTTGCTCAAACATAAATATGCATAGCATAGATTGCTTTTTAATACAATATTGGCCAGACTGTCTGCAGGTGCAGAGATGAAAAACCTTTCCAAAATCATTTATCACTAGACGAGTCCCGTGCGGTTGTAGAGATGTTTCACGCGGGGCGCCACTAAAATCAAATTAGCTGCCCGCTGGCAGTGGGTGAAGCTTGAGTCTGAGGAGCTTCGCTATTGGGTGACAAATGGGGCACAAGCAATCCCTGGCTCTGGGGTGTAAAAAACATTAATGTAGACAAATAAGTGGTGGTGAATCTTGAATACTATGGCTGCTATGCCTCTGAGATGAAGAGCATTCACAGTATCCTTCAAAACTGAGCGTGGGGAGAGAGAGAGAGAGAGAACATCTTTATTGAAAAGAATATTGCCCTATGTCCAGGGCATTCTTTGAGCGTGGGAGAGCTGAAATCAAACTGCATGGCTGCAACTGAAAATGCCGGCACAAGATATAACGCAAGATGGGGCACCGAGCTTTGTCGGAACTTGGTCTCAGCATGGGTTTGGCAATAATGTGAAGCAGGATGCACTTTTTGTGTGGGTTGAGCACCAGGCACGAGCTTTCTAAGGAAAAGCTTGCCATTAAAAATTTGCCTCTGTGGACTTACAATTATGTAAGGTTGTGATTTACTAGAGTGATAGTTGCCCTGTTAAAAACAACCTCTAGCTTTCCTGTGGTAGTATACCATTTGGGCACACAAGCTACTTGTTTGTAAAGAGAAGTGTAAGCCATTATGGCCCCACTATGCGTAACATTTTATATAACTATTTGTATAACCACTGTGTGTCAACAAGGTTGACGCACAGTGGCAGGTGCTCCCGGTGGCACTAATCCACACGGCGCAACGAAGCGGGACAAAGGGGCCGAGACATTGCCGCCTGCTAGGATTGGTCAGCACCACACCGTTGACCAATCGCTGCAGGCGGCAATGTTCCCGGTCCCTTCGTCCCACTTTCTCTCGCCGTGTAGATTAGGGCCCATGCAGGTGGTATCATTGGTCTCGCAAGCGGGAAATAAACGGACTAATGCGGTAAGAGCATATTGTTGGTAAGAGCAGAGCGAGTTATCTTTGCTGAAGTCCCTGATGTTTCCTCATCCGCATCATTCCAAGCCACGGTTGTTTTCCATCAGTTTTAGACAGGTGACAACATGCGTTTAAATGTGCCTGTAACTCGTGAAACTTATTGTGTTCATAGATATATATTTACATATTTTGGGAAAAACAGAATTTAATTTTCTGCGATTTTTAAATCTTGCAGAGAACCCATTCATCGACTTTACCTTACTGAAAAAAGATTTTGGCATAACTCGCTCAGAATGCATTTGGGTCTGTCAGTCGGCGACTGTAGTTATTTCAAAGCCTTCTGTTGGAAGCGTGTGTGAGGGAAACTAAGAAAAGTATGTCATGTTATGCTATTAATGCAGAATTTCACTTTGACTGAATCTGACTCTAATTTTGCGGTTTAGCCAATCAAAGAGAGTTGGCTGGCTGCCAAATACTTGAGCCGTGAGCTTCGCCGGTCATGCAACCAGCAGAACAAAATGGAAGAGGCAGGATGTACCGGGTGTCTCAAGTAGCGGCCAGGCTCTTTAAAATCGACCGCAAAATTCGGTTTCTTAACCTAGCGCGCTACGATTTTCTGCAGCTTAGCACACAGGTGGTGCATTTTTTCTATAAAATTTGCAAAGAGTGAATTTACCTGAGGAAAAAGTAAAAAAAGAAAAAGGCTTAACTCTTATGGAAATGCAGCAAAGCCACCAGTCTTCAAACCATAGGGTGCCCTATTGTTTGAAGCATGCCGGTCGTGGTTTGAAGACTGATGACTTCGCTGCATTTCCATAGGAGTTAAGCCTTTTTCTTTTTTTACTTTTTCCTCAGGTAGGTTCACTCTTTGCAAATTTTATACGAGAAATGCACCACCTGTGGGCAACGCTGCACAAAATGGTAGGCGATAGGTTGAGAAACCGAATTTTACGGTCGATTAAAGAGCCTGGCCGCTATTTGAGACGACCGATAGAACTCCGAGACGCTTTGAGAAAACTTGGACAACTGCGAATGCTTTGAAAAAGAGGAAACAATACAAGATGAGGACGTGGTGACACTAGACACGGCATCCTAAAAGTCAGTGAAAGCGAGATGATGGAAAGACTGAGGGGTTTGCCTGGTATCGTGATGCAGGAGTCACTTTTGGTTGCTCTGGGAAGGATGGTGTTCAAAGCCGTCAAGTCAGTATACTTTTGACGAAAACTAGGAGAGCCTTTGAAGCTCTGACAGCATCATTGTCTCGCATTGGTTCTCGACGACCGTGATCCAAGGATTTTTTCCAGGCTAAATGGTCGGTCGTCAAATGTTGCTAGCGTGACTTAAAAGAAGGCCTCTTTCAGTCTTGACAAGGACATGGCTCGGGGGATGCGTTTTTGCCTATTCTGTACCAGAATGAGCAAACACATCTGACAATATCTTAAGACTGAAGAGGCCTTCTTTTTAAGTCCGCATGCTTTCTTGATTGTGACCGACCGACAACACAAACCTTGGTCCACGCCAGGTCAGGAAAAGCAGACAATGATGCTGTCAAACTTCAAGGCTCTCTAATTTTAAAACCAAAAGCTGACTTGGCAGCTTTGAACATCAGAGCAACCAAAAGTGACTCCTTACATACATAACCTCATCCCCTTTCAATGGTCACACGTCCTCATCTTGTATTCTCTCTTTTTCAAAGCATTCACTGTAAATTTCTGCGCATCTCCGAGTTCTATCCCGTACGTCTCAAATATGACCAGGCTCTTTAAATTGGCCGTAAAATTGATTTCTCAACTGTGCCTTTGTCTAGCATTGTGCATTTCTCCTATAAAATTTGCAAGCTGAACCTACCTGAGAAAAATGAAAAACACTCTGTAAAATGCATGAAGTCATCAGTTTTCAAACCACATTACATTTCTCAAACAATAGGGCACCCTATAGTTTGAAAGCTGGTGAGCTTTGCTGCATTTCATGGAAACCTTTTTCCTCAGGTAAGTTCACTCTTTCTAAGAACATAGGAAAATGCACCACCTGTGAATTTCACTGTACCTAAATAAATAAGCCTTATAAATTAAGAAACACCGAATTTCTGTCTCATTGAAGCCTGGCATATTTGTTACCCCGGCCCTCCTGCCTCTTCGTTACAATTCTGCTGGTACATGGCAACAACTCCATTTCCAATATTGTAGCCAATAACTCTCTACATTTTGGCTAAACATAAAATTAAATTTCCGTCGAATCAAAATCATAATAACATACTTTCTTAGTTTCACCGCTTAACTAAATTTAAGAAATAACTTCACAGTCTGTAGCTGACAGACTTAAATACATTCTGAATTGAAAATCTTTTTCCAGTAAGGCAAAAATTAAAACCAAATGATTTTCAGGTGCTAGAAAATTAAATTCTCTTTTTCCCAAAATATACAATATATATCTATGAACACAATAAATTTCACGAGTTACAGGCACATTTAAAAGCATGTTGTCACCTATCTAAAACTGATGGAAAACAACTGTGGCTTGGAGATGCGGTGGCTCAGGACTCAGCAAAATAACTCGCTCTGCTTATGCTTACCAACAATATGCTGTTACACATTAATCCGTTTATTTCAGCCTAGCGAGACAATGATGCCACCTGCGGCCTAATCTACACGAAGAAAATGAACGAAGGGCCGGGAACATTACTGTCTAAGCGGTGGTCAACGGTGTAGTGCTGACAATCCTAGCGAAGGCGGCAATGTCTCGGCCTTCGTCAGCCCGTGCTGCGTATGGATTTGAGCACCCACTGTGCGTCAACCTTGTTGACACACAGTGGTTATACAAATAGTTATAAATACGCCAGACAAACGCTTACACTTCTCTTACTAATAAAGTAGCTTGTGTGCCCAAATGTATACTACCACAAAGCTAGCACAGAACAATATCACTCCTAATCACAACCTTACATAATTGCAAGTCTAGATTTTTAATGGCCTTTCCTTAAATACGTGCCTGGTGTCAACCCACACACAAAAATTATCACACTTCCTATATTGCCAAACCCATGCTGAAGACAAGTTCGACAAGCTGCATTAATATCTTGCGTGCAATCTGTGCCTCGATGGCTCGGCTCTCACTCAAGTACAGACTAGGAGCAATATTCTTTTTTCAATAAAGATATTCTCTCTCTTTCTCCCCACGCTTGGGTGAGGATACTAATAATACTCTTCATCTCAAGAGGCATAACAGCCGTAGATTTCAAGATTCAGATTCACCACTGCACATTATTTCTTTTTACCCCAAACCAGGGACTGCTTGTGCTGACTATCACCAATAATAAGCTCCTCAGACAAGCTTCACCCTTGCCAGGCAATAGGTTTTAGTAGGTATCTCACCACAATGAAAGTCAATTGACAAATAATTTTTAGAGGTGCATATCTGATCTGTATATTAAAAGCAATCTATGCTATGCATGATGTTTGAGCAGAAAACGGCCTAAAACCTTTGAATGGTGCAAATGGCAACTTCAGTTGTAAATTCATTGACCTGACCTCAGTACTTTGACAGGTGTTACAAAACAAGCTATAGGATATCAAATCATCATTCTTGCCTTTGTGAGAATTAAAATTGCAGCCTAGAAAGGCTAGAGTAGCTTGCAGCTAATATTTTCTACTTCCAGGGGTGAGCGAAAAGTTTTGTCTGAATACTATATGAAATACTTGAATAAAAGTTTACCATGGGCATTCTTTGCTTATACTACATATTCTTCTGCTATCTGTGTAACTTCATTTTTGAAGCAGAGTACGCACTGGCCGTCAAGCAAAGACAGGCATGAACCAAGTCATACTTTAAGCATTTCAGCAAAGCACTACCTAAAATTTGAGTAGAAAATCAACCTCGCTCTTGCCTTCATTCCCAAACATATGCCCAGAAAAAGGCAGCAGAAGAACAAAACCGCAGTATTACACACAGTAATCAAACATATATACAGATACACCTACCATCTAAATAAATAAACGAACCGACAATCAACAAGAGCCTGCCCCGAGACAACTGTCGTCACTGTGCCGAAGACACAGTACACTCCCACAAACATGCAATATCGTTACAAAAAACATGACGTAATCTCAAAAACATTGAAAACAATAAGAACTGTTACAAAGAGAATGTTAATATGTTATTTTGGCCAAGAATGACACCTGAATTTTGAAATGGAAGAAGGAAAGCGACACGATATCGAAAATAGTGTCCCACGGAGAGCAAAGGCGTCATTCTGAAAATCGCAGCGTAAATACTCGGCTTTGAAAAACTGCGTACTGATAATCGCCGTCTGAAATTTATCGAGATGCGTCAATAATATACTGACCGAAAATATGCGGTCAGCCAAACAAGATCCCATCTCGGCGTCTCTCCTGCTGACAAGTATAGGCATAACGTAGTGATCGGTAGTGGCAACAAAACACAGCCTCTGCTAAAAAAACATCAAAAGTGAAGGCAAGCTGGCTGTACTGCCTATGATTTCCATGGTCGTCTACCTCCTCAAACAACACTCTGCAAACCTTTCAGACACACTAAGAACAGAGATGCTGAAAATTCAATTGCAAGAATGTCTAGAAAATTTATCCATTTTGCAAAATGCAATGGGCAGCAACTCTGACAAAGAGTAAGACAAGAATGTACATCAACACCCTAAAGGCCACACAAGTACAAAAATGCACCAAATAAATTTTGTAAACACTTTTTCAGGAAAAAAAAAAAATCACGGCAAAGAAATGAAATTGAAAAGAAAAAGGACTTCGATATGAAATGATCTTATGCAGCATGTTAAAGAAAATCTAAAACAACATACATGCAAATGGAATAATGCCAGACTCACTAACAACAAACTAGTAAGCTGATGACATATACAGCAAAAACAATGGAAGGGCCCAAATGCGATGCAGGCTACGATTAAGTACGACGCAAACACCGTTCGATAGCTTCATAAAGAAAAGGGCGTCGTTCAAATTAAAAGCGCTTGTTGTACCAGCAGCGTGTATTGGTGTGCCGCTTATACTGGCGTGCACTTCCGACAGATCCTTTAATTCTGCCCTGTCGTGACCGGAAGGCTCAGTTTCAGAAAGCGCGTTCTCTAACTACAGAACTGCGGCGGCGCTACCGAGATTTCGACAGTGATGATATGGTGCCTCGAAGACTCCCCAAAAAACGCAGCTCTCTTCTTTGAGCGCAACTTCAGCGGGAAAAGAAAAGTAAAACGCGTTCTGAATTTTCAGCGTATATAATAAAGCAACAGTTGAAGAACAGTTTTCGTGCAATACTGACCAGCGGCCCTAGAAACTCCAATATTTCAACGGCCTATCATCGACAATGCCGAAGCTCTTCAGTATGACCTGCTTGAGCTTCGGGCTCCCGTTCCAACTTCCCAGGAGAGCCCATTTGAATATTGGATTTGTGTAATTCTTGTTGTAATATACCGAACAGCCAGCGAAATCTGCGCACGCAGCGTTTCGTAACAAGTGTCGTCATTTCAAGACTGACTCGGCGTTACCGCGTCTGCGTAATTGACGCATTGCGACACCACCCGAACATTTGAAGAGCTCAGTTCCCCTTAGCGCCCGCTCCCAATTGCAGACGCTCGAGCTCTTGATACAGCAAAACTCGTATACCCATAGCAGTGCTCAAGATTGGCCAGATCGTCTTTGTTCTCGAAGTGTCGCATTCTTCGTAGGTACTGCGGTAAACTTCAGCAACCACGTCTACAAACCGGCGTGTGAATAAGCCATGAACACTGAAGATGAACAGGCAAAAACTGCCACGACTAAGCATTTAAATAAAAGCCATTCTAAACTATGATCCTGCTTATCATATTCAGCTGCATACAATGATGAGAAATGCGTTATATCTGATAACACAATTCGTTAACCTAACCCCAAGATGCTCTAAATCCGGACATGGCCTGCGATCACACTAGATAGATACAGTAAAGAACATTCGGTGCAATCAACCACTGTTGAATTTTCTTGAAAACTGCTTTGATCATTCCACAAAAAATGGACAGCGAAACAAACTGCTGACAACATTGAATACTGGCGAAACTGAAACTGACATTCACCGTAAATCAGTACCTATTGTTGGCCATACTGGATCTTGGTTAGATAGCAGACTAGAAACTGGTGAAAGCGTATAATCCTTCGTCTTCAATGAGAATAGCGAGGACATCTGAGCCTCCTTCTTGTCGCCTCCTTGGCGTTTGTGCATGCTAACTTCACTCCCGGGCCAGGATACAGTAGATCATAGGCCTTCGAGAATCCTCTTCAAGCGATGAATTTTCTACCGCAGGGTAGGAACAAGCGAGCCCAGTCCCGCAGACGACCTCCTCGGAGCAACCTGCTGGGCTCAGTCAGGCAGAGGCGAGACATTGCTTCCAGCCGCCCGTGGGTCTGAAGTAGTTCTGCTCCTCCGTCGGGGAAGATCTGAGAGGCGGTCAGCACCGCGCCATTGAGTTTCCACTGGTCGAAGTCTAGGTTTCTGGGCAGACGGCAGTTCACTCTCTCCTGTGCTGCTCAAGGTGGGCAACATTTCTTTGCGTGGCAGCTGTTGTGCTTCGACATGCCAGCATCTGTGAATGTCCCCTTGCAGCAGGGCACTGCCCTCCCCGTGCTTGCGGTGGCTGCACCATTTTCCCCAGGCATGTAGCTGCTCGGCGATGCTGTATTGATATTAGGTATCTATATTTATGCGTGCACTGACAACGCTCCAGATGGATGCAAATTTGTGCGGAAATGTGATATGTTGTACAAATTGAGATATTGAAAAAAAAAAAACTCAATATCAAATTGAGATGGCTGCCACTTAGAAATAGAAGAACTGTATGCAAATATTTTTCTTTGGGAATAATGCCGAATGCACCCGATATCTGAATTGTGTAGATGTAAAACCAGTGGGCATTCATATCGAAATTCTAAGTATTCGTTCGCTCGAATATTCAATATTCGACCAAGAAAAACCCCTTAAAAGCGGGAGCTGAAGAAAAAAGCTGTTTTCTCAGTGTGCGCCGTGATGTGCACTGCAGACCATGCGAGAACACCTCCTACCATTGACAAAAATCTAATACTGGAATAGAAAAAGTAACAAACGTCACAAACTTACCAACACGCAGATTACTCATGTCATTGACACCGTCTAACAGCAATCTCCAGGAAGAATTGGGCTTGGAAGCCGAATTCCTTGGGCTCCTCCTTGTCCAAAGCCTGGACTCAAACAAAGCGCCCGATGTAAATTTTGCCTATACACTCAGTAGAGCAGCAAGATCTGAAACCACGAACTACCGCCCGTAAGCTCCAGCCGTCGTTCATTGAGAACATAAGCCCTCTGTGAATAACACAGAAATAGTGTGCCTAGATTTGGAGAATTTCCAACTGATGTAACGCGTTAACATGCGGCGAAAGAAACGAAGATTTATAAACGTCGAACAGACATCGCGCTACATACTCTTTTTCTGCATTTAGAACTATGCATCTTTTCTGACCAATCTAAAGTCAGTGGTCTAGTTCCTTCCTCCCTCTTTAGGCTCTCAATGAAACATTCTACTGGGCGGATCCTGCGCAAAGCGTGCTGAAATGCTCGGCGGCCCCTTCAGACACCCAAAGAGGCGGTTAGCGGTGAAGCGGCTCAGAATTTCGGGCGATGTGATCTTTTGAGTTGCGTTGTAACTGTTACAATCAAAATCAAGCGATCCAATGATCCAAAGCCAAAGGTTTGGAAGATTCTTCGGATGTTCACAGCGCATCAGTTCAGGCAGCAGCAGACCTGAAACCTGTGCTCCCTCAGACCACCAAGCAAGCCCAGCTGGGGCATCACAAACTTTTCTCCAAGTGGACGCTCCATCATGCTTGACCTTTGTTTTCGAAGAGGGACGGTGTCCTCCTCGTTGACCGCTCTTATCATTTTCGAAGTTGAAACAATGGAGTGGGATTTTCGTGGTGCTATGTGTTCGGTAACTTTGTTGGTAGCGAATATGAACGTCGATGCAGTCTACTGACTGTTTGACATTAAGCAATAAACGCCGCATGTTTCGTCTGGTGCGTAAACATTTCTTGAACTTGTTAGATAATTCTCGTTACGGAGTCGGTAAGCGCCCCTGCCGATTCAGCGTGTGCGTTGGGCAAACAATCAGACTCACTTGTCGGCCTTTGTGGTGGTCATGCTGTGTCTAAAACTCAATGATTCAACACGCAGTAGATACAAAAGCTGGCGTTCAGTAATCAAGGCGGAATTCACACAGGCCGAGACTAACTAGACAGCGGCCAGCAATGAGCACCACATGCTAAACAAACTCTGCCGGACCAATCACGTGCGAAGCTTGTTCATTCTGAGTCAGACCGTGTAAATTCAAATGACGGGCAATGACAGCCAGCTGGTCTCCTTGATTTAATGCTAACAATGGCAACTAGGACCCCAGGCGCCTTGTTTATATAGCAGTAAATTATATCTTATTTTAGACACTGACGTGCGTCAACATTGCCAGTATTGGTGCCGCTTCTTGATGGCATTTAGGCATCGGTCCACAGCAGACAATAAAAGCGCGCTCAAGCCCTTCGACCCTCAGCCTCTTTCTTGATTCCATTTCTTGGATCCGCTTGTACTAGCAGATCCTTGTGTGGGCTGCATATGCATAAACATTAAATGGGCAATGAACAGGCATAGCCGTAGTTGGAATACATCTTGGCCTCCAACACTAACCACATTTTTACTTCAGATTATATTGTTTAAACCTGTTTCTCAGATTGTAACTATCTATTTATTTATATAAAATAAAATCACCCAAGATGAGACCAAATATACGCAAATGCCTTTCTGAATATACAAATAAAAAGGACATGTCAACGATATTACATTGTGAGGAAAAATTTTCTTTTTAGTTTTTTGTGAGACAGATTATGTTTCTTAAAATTAATATTAAATTTTTATCCCATCAGCAGCTATTTTTTTTCTTTCACCTGAACTTTTATATGTTTGAACTTTTGTTCATAAATGCAGATGCATCTTCTGCACCAAATACATACTCCATATAATAGTCTGTTCACAGCCTTACTAGTAATTCCTACAAATAAAATCACTATTCAAATATTCCAATTCGATGTTGAGCTTTTTTGTTGATTCGGTATTCAACTACAGTATTCGCACACTTCAAAACAACTCCTGCACTCAATACCAAAATGATGTTAACAAATTCAAGTAAATGGAGCAACTGACTAGACAACATATAAACAGTGCAACAACTAACACAGCAATATACCTGACTGTAATCACCAGTCAACTATGCAAGCAATATAAAAACCTCAAACTATTGGGCCAGCAAATTGACAAAATTAGGAAAATTACAAACTGCACATGTCTACTAATTAATTTATGTCAAACTAACACAAAATTTAGAAGAGGAGATGAAAACCCCATAGAAAAGTGAGAAATTTTAACAAATATTCCAAATATATTGTTTGTTATCAAGGTGTTTAACAACAAATAAATTTTCATCCCTGGAAACTAGGCAGAGCAGCTTTCAGGAAAACATGTTTCTGGCAGATTAGAGAACAGTGTGGATATGCAAGCACAATAAATTCCTGGCAGCGTAATTTCATTGTATTAAAAATATGCCAACATACCTCCGTCACTCTCAGCAGATCCACTGACCATGATAAGGGCTCATTAAATAACACCCAAACGGGTGTTTTGACTGACCGACATACTTCAAATTCTCAAGCCCAAATGCGGGATACAGCCAATGAATCGAAAAGGAGATTTTACTGGTGTTTAATTGCAGCTATACATCGACTAGAGCAGACAGTAACACTTTTAAGACATTCAGAAATAGCAAGACATAAGTAGTGTCTACATGACAGCACACCTACTGTAATTCAGGCCTGTTCAGTTCCATTTAAGCAAATCGCATTCAAAAAACTCGCTGAAAGCATCGCAAGAAGACAATGGTGTGGCATGTCACCATACAAGCCTAGGCACCCTATTATAAACTGCATTTTCCTTACAGCAT